>VCCN01004835.1:2088062-2098617 GCA_006491835.1 Architeuthis dux
TGTTGAAGATGTTATGAAAGAGAGTGTATGTGTGAGTATAAGAAGGAGATGTATGAATGCGTACATGCGTAATCAAATTTTGAATGGCCATAGTTCTGTTAAGTAGCAGAATTATGATTGGACAAAAAAGGAAAATAGTTTGTCTTCTTATAGGTAGAGATCAGTGGAAGGTGAGTGGCTTGTCGAAATGTCTGTTGGAATGGATTTCGTCAAAGTTCCAAGGTAAGGTGGCAAGATACAAGGTTTTGCTAGACTTTTTGTCTACAAATGGGTATCATATTTCAAGTCAAGTGCCGTATTTCCATGTTCTGAAATGTTGGTTATCAGAGAGTTGTACTTGGAAAGATTAACTTTGGTCCTCGGAATAAAAACCTAGGTGTTATAAAGGAAAATATGTGTGTCAAGTGGTTTCACTTGATGACCGGAGTGTGTGAGTGCCACAATGCATATGTATCCGTTACAGTTGTAGAGATGATGACAGCAGACCGGTCAAGAATGTAGAACTCCATTGAACTGTTTGCAGCCTATTCAGACATTGATAGCAATAGGCTTTCCAGGAGGACCCTCATTTGACAATTTCAGCAGACATTTGGTTGTGATCTCCTGCTACTATCCTCACCTGGGATAGCTGATATCATTGCTTTTCGTAGTTGTGCCTCATTGACTCTCTGACTTGTGAATGATGACGTGGATGAGATGGAAACAATTGCAATGAAAGCTAGCAAGCAAGTCGTTTAGGATGTAAAAAACATTTATATGGACAAAGAACACTATAACATTAGCATTAACTCTTTCCTTCCTGACAGCCATGTTTGATTACTTCCCTGACTGCCTGCTCTAACAATGTGCCTGTGTGCCCTTAAACTAATTTAACAGCCTGTTGCTGATCAAAAAAAAAATACAATGGGCTGTAAATAAATTGCTATATCTCTCTTAATATTAAATGTATGCTTACTAAAATGTATCTGTTTTTATGCACCGAAGATTTTAGATTTTTATTATTATTTATTATATGCATATATATTCATATTATTTACTTTATCCACACCCATTTAGTGCTTTCAATGAAGTATTATAAATCATACAATACAAAACATAACAGTGGTCAGGGCCATCTCTCCCAGGCCAAGACAAAAGTGCTCTACTTACTCCTAATTGATATGAAGCCGTTTGATCCTGATATAATGATAACAGCTATGGCCAAAGTACAAGAGCTTACATCTAAAACTGGCCAGAATTTCAGTGTGCTGACATGCGACCAGCAGCTCTACTGGTTTGCAGTGCAGGTGTTATGAGCCCACCCAGATAGATTCAAAAGCATTTGACGTCTTCGAGGTATACACACATTGATGAGTTTTGATGGGGCTATAGGTTCACTGATGGCTGAAAGTGGATATACTTCCTTACTACTATGCAGCTGGCCATGTCAACTATGCCAGTTTTGACCTCTACTACCTCCGTTCCATGGTCGGATGCTCGAGATCCAAATAGTCTGAATAGACCATGATCAGCAAGATTTGTCCTTCACACCTGTCCGTGTGTGTCATGTACTCTGAATTTCTACACACTAATGAGCAAAGGTTCAATGGGCATGCAGGAAGGTTCATCCAACACGACCTGTATTCTCACAAGTGTGTTTTGCTTTTATTGATGATAATGACGATAAATAATTAATTTCTTTTTAAAGTATGATTTTTGATGATGTGTTTTGCACATGTGTTTTTGCTAGAATTGCTTAGAAGTGTTAATATTCATTAATTGGAAATCAAATACATTGTACATGACCGCTGTAGTAGTTACAGAGTCATGTAACCGGTCACGAAAAAGTTTGACGCTTCTTATTGATGTACATAAACAATCTATATTTGTCTCTGAAGTCTCAGTACAAAGGGAAAACTGTGAAAAGTGATATAAAGCCACAAATTAAAACAGAGAAACATGTGCGGTTCAAGCAGCAAGAATCAACAAAGCGTTTGAAGGCAAAGCAACAGTACAAGTGAAATGAACACAAACAGCATTAATCAACGAATGTAACATACATAGCATTTGAACACAAAACAGCAAATACAAGAGAAATAAACACAAATAGTGTGAATCAACAAAGTGATAAGGAAAGAGTAGCTTCTAGCATCAAGCTTAAAGCACTGTTCGCATTCTGACCGACTGTAGAAATAATTCAATTGTGTCGTGGTGTCTGAGGAGCTCAGAAATAAGTGGAGATATCTGGAATGTGTAGGGTGAAACCCTGACCAGTGTGATTTCCACAGGTCCTTATATAGGGCAATGAGAATGGGTGGTGGAATGTATGTGTGTGTGTAGGAACATGAGTTCCTAATTACGTTTAGAGATGGTGTGTGTGTAGGACCATGTGTTCCTAATTATCTACAGTGCCTTTTCGGTGTCATAGGTCAAATGACTGGCCAGCAGTTTGAGATGCCATCTTTGTGGTTAAGCAGTCAGTGTTCACATGCTCACAAAACTCATTAACACAAACAACCTCGTCCAGCCAGTCAACTCCAGCTGGTTATGGGCCAGGCATTCTCCCCTACTCAAAACCCATTAGCTCATATCTAAACATTTGTAATTTGTTCATAAATCGTGTTAGCCAGAGTTGGCCGGACATTCATTATTTGTTTGTAAGATTTTGTATTTTTTCTCTCTCGCTAGCATCCGCTACAACCTCCTTTATGAATAAACATTGAAGAAAGCAAATTTGGTACATTCGATTTGAGTATTTTGCATGAAATCTCATAAATGACTATTTTTCTTGGATTTTGGATCTTCCGGTATAAAGGGTTTAATATCTGAAAATTCTCTAGGGATATCTCCGGCCACCCAGGGGTAGATCCAGGGTTTCTGGAAGACCCTCAGAATATTTTTAGATATATATACTGTTTTCTAAGCGTATTCCAAGTTTTAAATCTTGTCGTCTCAACAGATGACAACATTCAAGACCCTTAGAATCTTTCTAAAAATTTGTTTATCTTATTTTCAGTAGCTGATATGCCCTGAAAAAGTCCCCCCCCCCACTCCTCAAATTTTGGATCACATATAAAACTTTTGAAAACATGTTTTAAATAGACTTATAGACAACATTTAATTTCAGAAGCTGATATGCCCTGAAACGCAATGTTAGCCAATTTTGGATACATAAATCTCGAAATATTCTGTGGGGCATGCCCCCACTCCTCAAATTTTGGATCACATATAAAACTTTTTGAAAACATGTTTTAAATAGACTTCTAGACAACATTTAATTTCAGAAGCTGATATAACCTGAAAGTTGAAACGCAATGTTAGCCAATCTTGGATACATAATTTTCAAAATGTCTAAAGGCTGGTCAGCTCAACAGGATATCCCCTGGTACCCAGTGTTGCCAATTTAGCATGTTTGTGGCCATTTACTGGCTACTTTTGACCATTTATTTGGTCATTTTAAAGAATTTAGTGCTTTTTGGCAGTCAAACTAGCGCGAAAATATTTTTTGAGTTGGCAACACTGCTGGTACCCCCAGCTCCAAGAATCAGCAGACGAAAAAACTTTACCAGGCAAAACAAGGTTCAATCCCCATTGATTCTGGACTGAACTAATCAACTTAGTAAAACATGAAATAAAGTGAAACCAGATCCTTGTCAAGCATGAAAGATAAAATGTATCATTTTATTTTTTTCTCTCTGACCTCAAAAATACTACTGATGTCGTCAACATTTTAAAAAAAATGCTTTTGTTGTTATTTACTAAACTTAGCTTAGTCTGGCATAGTAGTAGTGGGACATCCAGTAAATCTTTCCTTTCCCTAAACACACAATCATGAATGTCCTGACCTTATATTGCACAACTTACGATCACACACACCAAGATTACATTTTTCAACAATTCAATTTTCCCTAGGATTGATATCTAAATCGTTGTTTATGACTAACACCCTCGTTGACACTTGTATCTGTTTCAGAAGTCAGTGTAAGGGGTGAATAATGTGAACAATATGAACTAAATATCTTACCAAGTTGGGAGATCCCCAGTGATATTATATTAATTGATTGCTCATAGGAATTTCCAGTACATCTGGTAGTTATATTCAGACTACTAGACTAACAATTGTCAGAATATCTGTGGTGCATCTGTATTAATGCATATTGAAGCAGAACAAAAAAACTTATGGGATTACTGACATGTTATTGCCGAAAAACAATAAATAAAATAAAATATTAAACAGAATTCTTCAATAAATAAATATTTCACAAGAACAGAAAATTAAAACATTTAAACATCATGTGGTTTGTGCCATTTGCTTTACATGGGGTCTGCGCGTGTCGGCCCTGGAAGTGTGAAAATTTCAGAGCGGCGCAGACCCCATGTTTAAAAACTGCAAGATGTTTAAAAAAATAAAATAAATGAGAGAATTTATACAAAATAAAATCGGACCAAATGGAAGATAATTCATGTAAGCCGTACTTCCTTTATTTTACGAACGTAAATTTAAACTAACTACCATTTATTTTATTTTTCCATATTAAAAAAGAAATTCCTTTTTTATCCAATTTTGTTGCCTCTCATTGTTTTAAAATTATTTAAAACAGGAAATATAAAGAGTTGTATAAAGTCGACAGAAAACAAAATTTCGTTCGAGATATGTTTCGTTTTTGTTGGAGTACATACTAAAATGATTTGTATAATTTATCGATTACGTAAAAGCCACCCCGTTATTTTTTACGAGTATTTGTGTGACTGTGTATGTTTTTGCATATTTAAATCACCCAGTTAAGTAAATAGTGTATGCAGATGTCTCACTTTTAAATAAAAAAATCAAATCATTACTTGATAAAATACACACAAACAAAATGAACTAAACCACGGAATCAGGTTGTGGTTGCAGAATTTTAATTCAATCTATTTAGAATTAAAGCTATATTTTTCTACACAGTCTCCTCATTTTCACTCACTCATATTTTGGACATTAAATATTGTCTTTGTGTATGGTATAATCCAAGCACTGACGTCATGTAAAATCTACACGCACATACACACATCTACGCCCACACTCAAGACTTATATTATTATTTACATTTATTTCAAAAACACAAAGAGTATAACCACGCAGTGTTGCTAACTCAAAAAAATGTTTACGCGCTAGTTTGACTGCCAAAAAGCGCTAAACTTTTTAAAATAGTCAAAAATGGCCAAAAATCACCATAAAGACGCTAAAAATGACCAAACACGGCCAAACTTTTTTTAGGCGCAAACGCGCTAATTTAGCGCCTTTTTGAACTGCCAAAACAAGAAACGCGCTGAATCTAGCGCGAAACGAGCTAAATTGGCAACACTGTAAACCACGCGGTCCTAACATCCGGTTTTCTCGACTTCCGGCGACTAGTAACATGCCAAAAACGTTTGCAATACGTTGTGTAGCTTCAGTCTTCATTGATACACAGGAGAGTGAGCTTTTATGTCCCGATCGGTTTGCAGTGTCTTTAAGGGAACTGAAGAAATTTGGCCTCCCAACATTAACAAAACATGTCTATCGCATCTCGTCTCTCTCTGGGAATGTCTGATAAAGATAAGGAATGGCTTGAAAATATATTACCTATCAAAAATCTCCAGCCTGGAAGTCCTGGATTTGATAGCGGAGTTAGTGGCGTCAGTTTGGATTCCGACCTTCAAAATACAGAACAAAGACTTGATGGAGAAATGGATTTTGTATATAAAAATACTTTTTCTATGGAATCTGAAGAACTAGCAGTTGGAACCGAAAAGAATGATGTCGTGGATGATGGAAATCAATTATTTTATTGTCATGATTTTGATAAATTGTCGCCCGCTTTTCATCCTGTTTCTGATCTATCAAATGGTTCAAACCTTTTATACGGCGATGACGATGATGTTATAGATATGTTCAGTAATTCAGATAATCACCAACCAATTGCTTCATCAAGTTCTTCATTTGATTGCGGTGTGGGAAATTTTCCAATAAATAATAAGAGTCAAAAAGAAAACCTGATCACTATCCCCCCCAAAAATAACATGATGAACAACAATGAAGAAGAAGAAGACCTGGACGACATGAAACAAAACTCACACCTTCTTCGTAAAAAGAAAAATGCCGAGATGGCCAGGGCCAATCGTCAGAAGAAAAAGGACTACACACAAAACCTGGAAACTAAAGTTCAGGGACTTACTAAACAGCTTACCAAAGTAACTGAGGAAAACAAGCAACTGTTGTCTAACATGAAACACAAAGATCAGCGAATCAATTATTTAGAAAATATTTTGGCAAACGACAGTGCCCTCTCTCAGGTGCTCGAATATGTACCTGTTAAGAAAAAGATTCATTTAAGTCCAGATGAACAATGGTCACGATTTTCTGACCAAAATTGTGACCAGAATACTGAATATTCAAACAATATAAATAACAACAACCACCCCCCACATACTGATGTTGCCGGTATATGTCTTCATTTAAAACCAAATAATCACATTTCTCTTGAATTTTGTGTCAACTGCTCTCAAAGTTCTCTAATGACAGTCAATCAAAACCAGGATCAATTCTACCAGAAAGGCGAATTTTCTAATTCCTGACTTTTTTGGGGGAAATGTTGTTAATTGAATTGTTTGACATAGCTAGAAAAAGTTTGGTGACAAAAGTATTTGTTGTCTTATCAATGTCATATGACATACATGTTGTTGGTCGATTTGCAAGTTTTTAACAGGGAAAAAAAACATCGAGTATTTTTAAACTAATACAACTGGATTAATTTGCTTATCGTCCAAAAGTTGATGTTTACTCTAAAGAGTAATTTTAATTTTCTACCTTACATTAGTAAAAATTTATGATAAATCACAAAAATACCAATTAAAATATTTTATTTTCTAATTCCATTTTTTGGAAGTAAAGAACATTCCATAATTACTAATAAGATTTTTAAATATATTAATTTTTATCGGCAACAAACAAAACCATCTTTTTTTTATATATGGGGATTTTTAGTCGTCATTGAAATTTGAAATATCTTGGATTGTTGTAAATGTTGCCAACAAAAGAAACACTAAATCATTTTAGAAAGAACTTTAGATCTTTAAAATTCTTTATATTTCATAAATTCATAAATTGAATGAACAAAAAGTTTTGATAAACTTATATTAAAAAATCATACTTTTCAGAACTGGACCAGATGAAAAATATTTATTTTATTATGACTTAGAGAAAAATGGTCACTTTTAATTATCCGCAGGCCGGACACCTACCTCTAATTTAAGAAAGAAAAGGACATCTAGAAATTCAGCCCCATATTCAAAAACATCTAGAATTTAGATCGGCTAATTCGTATTTTAGTGTCCCAGATTATTACGCATGCTTTCCCATTCGTTTTTTGATTTTTAAATATTTAATTTAAATTGACGAACGGGTCAGTTTTAGGGTTAATTTTGATTTTAAAAAAAATTTAAATAAGAATTTACACTAGATATTTTTCTTTGATAATCCTTAACACAGAACACGTGTAGATCTTTGCTCCTGTGTTGATTGATAATATTGTCTCTCTAGTCTCTAGTGTAAATTCATATTTAAATTCAAATTAAACAAAATTAACACTACCCTTAATTTAAACAAAACACTGTCGTCAATTTAAAATTAAATTTTTTCCAATTCCCCTAAAATTAAAAACCATTTAAATTCAGAAATGACCTCGACTAAGGTAAGTAAACATTGTATTATTAAAATTATTAAAATCTTTATTTGTGTCGAATTATCTGTACTCGTGTTGTAGTATAGATTGTAATTCTTCATTTGTGTTTGAAATGTCCTCACATTCACAACAACAAGCGCAATAGTTTGGGACTCTAAACTTCCCTAGATTCTAGATGTCTTTATAAATGTGGCTGAATTCCTGGAATTCAAATTTTAAATATTTGTACTTAAGTTATCTCACAATTCGACAGTTACAAGAATCTGAGAAAATTTCAGGCTTATAAAATCATGGCTTTTTTTAAAAAAATTTTTTTTTTTTTTAATGCAAGAGAAAGAAAAAAACTGAATTGTCCGGATAATTACCACAGAAATCCTGCTTTGTCGACAACGTTTTTGTAAACGTATATAATCTGTAAAAATAGATCTTTGATCTTCTGAAGATGTGAAAACTGAATCACCAATTGATGTTGATTACGAAATGATGTTCGCGAAAGAAAACTGTTGTAAATGTGACTGCCAAGTGTCAAGACCTTTTATGCTTGTCATTTTTGGGGTTGTGGCGCGGATTTGCATCTCAAATGCACCCAAACATACTTACATGTTGAACTTGTTTATACAACTTCGAAGTGCTCTTACACGGATCCCCCCCTCCAACATCAGCTATTAAAAAAACATTTTTATATGGACTTGACAATATCTTTGGAATATTATTTCAAAGAATAAAAGGACATTATTATTTAGACATTTCTAGGAGGGGGAATAACTTACAAAACAATATTACCTCCCCTGTTCGACGGACACTTTCAATAGACTTCAGCTCAAAACTTTCAGGATAACCTCGAAGTCCTTTTCACAAGTGATGATACTAAAATCATCATTACATTCTCCCCCCCTTAAACCAAAATGTCCTTCACTTCAACGTCGTAATCACGGTTCAGTATAATTCTTCCTTTTTTTTTCCCTCCAAACTCCATTGTTTGAGTTTGAGTACTACTGGTGAATATTTTATGTCCATTATCATCAGTGTGTGTACTTGAAAACAAAACCTTATGCTCATTAAAAATCCAATATCTATACTCATGTCACGTCTTCTAATGCTTTTGTAGGTTTACTTCTAATGATCTCGAGTGAGTCCGGAGTGTCCGGAGTTGGGCAGATGTGAAAACACACACACGCATTAATAAAATGGTAAGATTCTTTCTTGGATTACTGTTTCTATGTATTTGTTAGCTGAAGAGAAAAACTTAACTTTACTAGAAAACTTCCGTCCTAATTCATTTTTGAAAATTTTTTTCTTTCCTCTTTTTTTTCTCTTTCCCTTGTTTAAAAAAAATAATAATTTGCTGGCTCTAATTTGCTTTGTTAACTTTTTGTTTCATGTAAGAAAATTGATCAAAGATACTTCCCTTTCAGCTTTATGTAAAAATTTTAAATAAATAAGTGTAGCAAAGATGGTTTTCACTACAGAAGGGCTCGGGAGCGCTTTCCATTGGTATGAAATTAAAAGTTAAACCAGAGTCAGTGGTTCTTAGACTATTTCACTGTCATTCCCCCACAAAGTTTTGTTCACCCATGACTAAATTTCCTTATGTTTTCGATCATTTTCATCTTATCCTCCCTTCTGTATACTTTTTTACATAATTCATTTTGAATCCTCAGCAAAAAAGCATAAATTAACTCATTTCACAAGTGGTTATTTTATTCGAGTTTTTGAACATCTTAAAAATATGCTAAGAAAACATGGAATGACAAAAGAATTAACACCAAAAAGTTATTAGAATTTTTCCAGTTTACACAAAGCTAGTAAACAACTCTTAGAATTTAGAATTAAATTTCTAGAAATAATGAACTATGAAAAAGATTGAAAAGTGTTTTCAATTTCAATGTTCTAGACGTTATAAATATTAAAATTCTAAAAACTTCAAAATTTTAGAATTAATGTTTTTATGAATGTAGTTCCGTCTTGTGTATTGATGTGTCTTCTGATGTACATGTTACGACAGTTTAGGCCATTTTCAGCATCTTAATCTAGAAATAATGTTTTCTTTCTCTTTATCACAAAAATTACTTTTTTTAAGAATAGAAAAAAATATAAATATCTTAAGTAAATCACTCACCAATCATATTTACTTCAACTGATTGGTACATTTCTGTGTTTCTTGAAAAAGAAAAAACTCAACCAATGTTAAAATTATTATACTTTAATTTTAATTAAATGGAATTTCTGTTTTTGAATGTAATAATTATGTTTATTAATTCTCTGATGGTCTTAATCAGGAAATTACTTACTTTTACTATTAAGCTTTGTAGATTGTTAACATCCTTAAAATGACAGATGAGCTAGCAGAGATGAGCTAGCAGATCCAGAGTTAAAAATTGTTTTTCATGATTATTGTATCTTTAAATTAGAACTGTTATTGTCTCTTATAAACATATAAATAAGAGTAAATGTACTTCTTAAAAAAAAAGGGAAATTATGATTCTTTTCTGGTGTCAAGTTCATTGTTTTCAATACTTTTACAGCCGATACATTCTTCAGCCTTCCTCTGTTGTATGTTGCATTTGGTCTAGAATTTTCTCACAACTAAACAAATTCCAAAGGCCAAATGCCACACATCTGAGAAAGGCTGAAGAATGTATCGGTTAAACCATTGTTTAAAAAATTAGTTTGAAATCTGGAATAATAATGAAAATATTTTCAATCAAAACAAGTCTTTTGATTTTTTTGTGTCTTTGTTACTATTACAGAGTTTCTCCATCAGATTTGATTTACGTTTTTTCAGTACTAGAAGATCTACTGTAAGATCGCCCATGGGTGGTTATTTTAGATGGCGTTTATTTGGGGGCCAAGTTTTTGTAGATGAAAATTTG
>VCCN01004835.1:2165758-2177354 GCA_006491835.1 Architeuthis dux
AAAACAGATATGACGGTTTGGCAAGACTTCTCCAAAGAAAGAGTAAACAAAGCTGATTCATTTACTACCCACGTAGGTTGACAAAGTAAAGACTAAGTACTTATGTAATTGAATTATATATTTATAAAGAAAGGGTAATGTCTTTGTTCACTCCTTTTTTCCTGCTTTCTTTTAAAGTTTGTGCAAATTTTATCCAGAATGTTTAACAGGATGCCAAATGAGATTCTTATTGTCAGACCTCTGGGTGTATTCTAGTTCTCGTGCAATGGGGGAGGTGTTGCTTGAGGGACAAGGCACCAGGCTTCAATACTAATTGTTTTCCGGCCACCAATAACTTGAAAATCCCATCTAGGCCAACATGAGGAAGAGGACACCCTTGAGCAAATAGGCTACAGGAAAAGAAAGATAAAACTGTGAAATAAACACATTTCATTACTCATCAATTATAAATGAAGAGCCTAAAGCCTAATTATTTTAATATGAAAGACAAACAAAAAATGCAATATTATGCTGGATATCTGATGACTGCTAAAGTTTAACTCTTAAATTCATATAAATTAAATGTGAAATCAAGGGGAATGACTTCTGATCAAAGTTATCCCTTTGCATCATTAGGTAAATATTTTAAATTTTTTGAATTCCATTCACAAAGAAGTTACATTTTTTTAAATTCTATTCATTGAAGAGTTCCACTGTGTTTAGGTGCACTATGAAGCGGTCCATGAATTTAAGAGTCAAGATTTCCCTTCGTGTTTACTGTGTGTGTTTTTTCAGCAGGGTTTTCTTTCTCCTCTTTATTGTTAACTTGTAACTATTGTGATAGTTAACTTAGTCTGGCACAAGGCCACAATGACAAGGTACCTGTGGGGATCAAATTAATGACACTAGTGAATTGGTCTGCAAGAAGAACTTGCTAACCACTGTGTTACTGCAGCGGCCAAATAACTAGTTTTATTAATGTGGCACTTTAGTAAATCCAGGACCTTTGGATCCCCATACATAATGAACAATTTTCAGTGGTTTGGTACTTTGGAGTCCAGGGAAAAATAATTTTTAACTTTCAAATTCATCCTAGCAAATTCAAGAAGTTATTCAAGGGAGGTAACTTCTGACCAAAGATATCTCCCTTGCACTTTTTGGTAATTTTCTTTTTCTTTTTATTTAATTCAAATCACAAAAGAGTTCCATTTTTCTATCCTATTCATTAAAGAGTTCCACAGCGGTTACAAGTGGTCTATGAATCTAAGAGTTAAATAACTATGTAGCTTTGTAAGAGATGACAAAAGAATAGTTTTGTCTGTTACAAAACCATTGTTTAGTAATTGTTATAGTTTTTACTCATTTACTTGATCTCTTTGGGGATTTTGTTCATATGAGATGACAATAAGACAATCTTGTTTGCTGTATATGAATTCTTTAATATGGAATGGAAATTAAACATATATTAGCAACATGTTTTCAACACAATAAACATAAATATATCATAGTAGTAGTAGTAGCAGTCTAAATTGTTTTGAGATTTGGACATGAAGTATCCTATATATTATTCTGCTTGTTTGTATGCTTACAAAGTGGGTAAAGAAGGCGAGGAGTCAATTGCTGTCCACAGGAACTAAAGCATAATATCTTAGAGCAATAAAGTTTAAATTCTCCTCATATCTTTCATCCTTTCTCTTCTTCTTTCCCATCCAACTTTGCAATGTAATAAAGAATGGAAGAGGGTGCTTATGCTTGAATGGGTTAAAAAGGGACTCAACCATTACTATAACTGTAATTTATTCATACTCTTCCCTCAAAAGTCTGAAGTGTAAAAATTAAGTTATAGTAGTAGTAGACCACATGAATATGGACAGACAACATAAGTAATCAATAATTATCATAACAGATGAATTAGTTCATTTCCCTTGGCAGATTATTATAGGTAATTTAGATAAATTACTTTGACAAAACTATATATACTTTAACTATAGAAAATTATATTTGAGAGTAATGATGGTATCTTAGTTAACTGAGTTCGGTATTTCTGAGATGAGGTGTTAGTATTATTGATACTATTGTTCGGACTGAGATCCTCATCTTGGTTGTCATTTCCACAACGTTTCGGCAAGTTTTGTCGGTCACTTACCGGAACTATTGAACTGAACCCTTTATTTGATCCACGGGGGTATAGGACAGTATACCCCCGTGGATCAAATAAAGGGTTCAGTTCAATAGTTCCGGTAAGTGACCGACAAAACTTGACACCTGAAGAAGGCCGGAGGGTACATCGGCCGAAACGTTGTGGAAATGACAACCAAGATGAGGATCTCAGTCCGAACAATGGTATCTTAGTGGTCAATATCTGTAGAATTTCTACAGGTCTGGCTAGTTTTTCATTATTAATCACCACTACCCACAACACTGGTTTAAATACTGTTGCTGGGTTTAGGTTATTCATGTGTTATCACATTTATATGTATCTATGTATCCAGACTTCGCCCAGTCCTAACCATTCATAGTAGAAACTTGAAATTGTGCACACACACCCTCAATGAGTAGGGAAAAAGGGGTTTTTTGTTGTTTTTTTTTGAAAATCACGCAAATAGGTTTTTTTTACAATGTAAGATTATGCCAAATTGATCCCTTAGTTTGTGTCCAGCAGCATTCTCACTTGTTTTTTGAAAATTTGGACTTTTTAGTGATCACTGCCCACCACCACTGTTTAATTTACGACGTAAAAAGAAGCAAATATAGGTGGCGGTGATTCATAATTTCCCTTGGAATGCTAGTTGTTTATATTTTTATTTTTAAAATAATAGATTGACTAAATGTTGTGATAAAAACAAAACAAATCAAGAAACTAATCATAAATAAAAAATAATTTATCAGATATAGAACAAATTTATCTTTTTTTAAATCCACAATCTCTCTATTTTTAGATAATGACATTTGGATATTTTGAACAAAATTCTCGTCGTTTCATCAGAAAAAAAAAATGAATGACAGATGACAATTTTTGCTCCAGATTTTGACATGAGTTGTTGCTAATTAATATTCAATGTATTTTGGCCGATCCTCGCTCATATTTGTTAGTGAAATTTAATCTGCAGCAGGTTGGAGAATGGGTCAGTCAAAATGTTGCGAAGAAAAAATATAAAACTACTAATACCAGGCAGATAAAATTTCACTATTTGGTACACACGCAAATATCTGTATCAATATGGCCAGATGCATGCAAGGTGTTTTTGCATTATACAGGTGTTTACAAAAGAAATAGACAGTTTTAAAAATTTATTAAAGCAAAACTATTTAAGATATTGACGCTCATGATGCACAGTTTTGTAGAGAAACAATTGAAGTTTATTACTGCAACTTACTGTTGCTCGTTGTGTGTATTTTCTATTTGCATAATGGAATTTTGGGGTTTTATTTAAAATTTAAAAAAAATCTTAATGCCAGTGTTACTGGACACACCATTTGGCTTAAAATCTTGCAAATTCGCATGAGTACTGCAGTAGACATCTGCTAAAAACGTTTTTTTAATTTATTTTTGATAATTAAACATTTCTTTTGCTTTTTACCTTCTAAAATCTTGTGTCAGTGCTACCAGACACAACATTTGCCCTAGAACCTTAAAAATCTGTGTGAGTACTCCACTAGTCATCTTCTAAAAACTGTTTGATTTTTGGAAATTTTTAACAATCTTTTATTTTTTAAAACCTTTTTGGGAGAAGCTTGCTGTAATAAACTGTTTCTCTACAAAACTATGCATTGGGAGTGTCAATATCTTAAATAATTTTGCTTTAATAATTTTTTGAAACTGTCTATTTCTTTTGTAAACACCCTGAATATTGCTACAAGACTATATTAACGATGAGGAGAGTGGAAAAAACATTGAATATTTATGACAAATGTTGTTTAGTTGATGTTTTGAATTTTGAATAAAAATATTTCAAGGTGATATTCTTAATTTTACTTTTACTTTTGTACAGACCAATTATCGGAATATTCACTGGATGGAATGTGGCCTGCCAGGTCTTTCTTTCTATGATCTCATAGTTGCTATCAGCTTTTTTACAAAATTCAAATTTTGCTTTTTCTTTAAAATCTTAAACTTTTTATCTAAACTACAGAAATTTTTTATAATGTTGTGGGAATCCTGCTACCCGCCGCCTGCATTTTGAAAGTTCAGTTTACGCCACTTTATTGCTTTTACAAAAAAAGGCGAGAAGCGAAAATAGCGTTCATCATTTGTTTTGCATCGACCCGAGAGGCAGTGTGCACCCTCTTTCCCCTCTCACCACTTCAACCTATCAGCCTAACATACCATAATCACCACTTTTTGGGTCTGGGAACGCTGAAAGGATTTTCCAATATAAGTTAATGGTATTTTCTTCTTCACTTCACATCAGTCATTCTCAATGGAGGGTAATATCACCCACAAGGGACGAAAATTGAGCTGAAAGGTTCGGGTGGTTCGATAGATCGTCACATACAAATGGATTTTTCTTTTTAAAAAAATAGGCAAACTTTTTTCGTTTTATGTCGCTAAAGTCATGAAATAAGGGGAAGCTACTCCCACGATGAATTACAAAATATGTATTAAAATAAACCAGCTCTTGCCAAACATGTGGTCTGAAACGGCTAAAATACTCTTGTGCTTTCCAACTTCATATTTGGTTGAATGTGGCTTTAGTGCAGTCAATAAAATATTAACAAAGGAAGTAAGTAGAAGTGATATATGCATGGGAGGAGACATAAGACTAAAACTCTCAAATATCAATGCAAATATTGATAATTTAGCAGCAAAGTATCAATCACAAGAGTCACATAGAATAAACAACTTAAAGTAATTGTCTACATAACTGAATAGCAATGTGTTTGCAGACCTCACCTTGGGGTAAGAGTTAGCAAGCTAGTTTTGCAGAAGATTTCTAGTGTAGTGAGTTTAATCCTCGTTGGGTGCTCTACAATTGTGGCTTTGTGTCAGACTAAGCTAAAGTTAGTAAATACCTATATGGCCCTTTTTTTGCCTTTCTCTTGCTTCAGAACTTCTGCATTGCAACATTTACAGTTTTGATAGAAAAATATGATCATTCTTAATTTTCAAGAATTTCACAAAAGACAAAATTCGCTGTGGCTAAATGCTGGTTATGGCATGCATATTCCAACATTGGCAAAAGTTTTGCATTGGACCTTTATTATTATTAAATGATATAGTTTTTTGTTATGCTGATAGAATAATTAATGGATCTGTGGACAGTAAGGTAAGTAATGACAGTAGAATCAATGTGTTTTTTGAGAGGATAAGAATGCTGAAAGTGCTAAGTACATTGTAGGTGGATAAAAACAGACATATTAACCCATAAGAACCCAGACCCATTTCTACTTGAAGGAACATTATGTGGGATTCTGGGTAGGCAACGTGACACACAGTCACATGACTGTACCAAGATGTTCAGTAGATGTCACTTAGTATTTAGTGCTTCTTAAGTTAAAATCGAGGATAAAATATAATATTATATAAGAGACTGTGCAGATCAATTAAATTGTATGTTATACCGGTGTCAGTGGGTTCTTATATATATTTTGAAGAAAAAGAAGTCAAATTTCTTTCTGAAATTTAGTAAAAATTCTTTTCTTCATTATTTCTGTATTTTCTGTTGCTACGATTGACAACCAAGCAACTGTTACATCCTCCAGCCATCTTTAGGTGTCTGTTGTATTATGCAACCTTCTGGGAATTTGAAACTGAACCCTTTATTCAATCCACGGGTGGCGGGTGTAGATTGTTCTTATTACTCTATCGCTAGGAGATATCTTGTATCAAGGAAGAATTAACTGATATGAGATATCCCTGAGCACGGACAGAGAAATGAGAACAATCTACCCACGGGATTGAATACTGGGTTCAGTTTCAAATTCCAAGAAGATTACCAACTACAACAGACACATAAAGAAGGCTGGCGGGTACAATGGCTGAAACATTGTGTCTATAATAACCAAGATGAGGACACTAGTCTGATTAGATCAGTGTTTAATAATGAAATTATCTTATTTATTAATGACATTTTCTGTGTATATATGTATGTATGTATGTGTGTGTGTGTGTGTGTGTAGATCAAACTGATTTATTAAATGTGATTCAGACAGAATAAAATTAACCAATTTGTTATGATTTCAAGAGACATTTTTGTGATAGGGTGGTCAGGGGTTAATAGGATTAATAGTAAAAAGAGGTATTTGAATTCCCGAGGAGAATACTTTTGTTGAGAAATGCACTAGATTTTACAAGTACATAAGTGTTACATTTGTAGTATAATGTCGATCTGCGTTTCTTCTGGTCGTTGTGAGAGAAAGAGATGATGACGATGATGACTCTCAGTCCGGGTACTCTTCCATGTGGGTGGAGAGAAATGACGACAAAATTCATGTTCCTCAATTGGAAATCTGTTGTTTTATTTCCGTCGATACAGATTCTTTTCTGGGCCGGTTTGCAGATTACATGGAGGTACGGAATTCTGTTCCATTTAGTTTTCTATATGAGTTGGTCACTTTTCTGAGTTACTACTAAGAAAATCAAAGGTTCTTCCCTCTTCCACCCGGACGGGTGGAAGAAGCCAACTTCGTCTCTGATCAGTCGCTCCGGATTCAAATCTCAAAACTGCTCTACTGCTGCTAACCGGCTCTCCCTTGCCCCTGACGGGGAGCGGGCCTCGTTGTTGACCTGTTGCTAACCGCTTCAGATCTCAACTCTCTCTATTTTCAAATTTCGGCCCCTTTTAACGGCTACCGGTAACACGATCTGGGTGTTTTTCATTACACATTGAACGTTGTATGACAAATTATATAAGCATGAATTTGATGGGTACATAACAGTTGGTTATTGAAATATGTACTTTTGTTTGAAATTTGAGAAAACAAAAAGAACAAATGTCACTATCAGGAGGGGTTAAAAAGCAGAAATGGAAAGATATTCTGCACTGAGGTTATTAAAAGTTACACCTGGGAAGGACTGCGTGTGCGAAAGACTGTATCAGAATCCTAGTGACATGTTGTCATATTGATTTTGAGACAATGGAGAAAAGTGGAAATCTCTTTTGGTAAACAAGATGTCAAAACCAGGTGTACCCAGGAATAATAGTAATTAAAGAAGGTGTTAGTAAAATAAAATCTTTTATCAGAAGGAAAGGCTAAATAGCGGAAATGGGGCGATATTCTGAACTATAATTAACTATCTCCTCATACTGTCAGACCCACTCTTGTATGGGGACAATTGTCATATAAGCGGTGAGTTTTGGACTCTCGAAGTCAGTGAGCGTAGAAATGATTAATCATGACCGGAATATAGGTGATAAGTCAACTATAAATCACTTATAAGTGGCTAATAAAGCTCAATTTTGTTTCTAAAAGGGTTCATCTAACAAATTTAAATATTAAGATCCACCTGAGCTCCTGAGGGGAAAAGCTAAAATTATTTTTTTTAAAAAGTTTTGTTCATTGACTACTGAAATGTTTTTGTCTAATTCATTTCATTTTTACAGTTGGTTTGCTGTGTAAGTCAAATATATTTATTGGTGGGGACGTGTGAGCCGTGACAGGGAATGAGAAAAGATGCAGCTGACTCGTATCGTTTTATATCACCAAATCATATTGTTTCTTCACGGCCCTGTAGCATATGCTCTGATAACGGTCTGCAGCCCGGGGGTTTGGGGACCACGGATCTAAGTAATTTGAATTACTATTACATCTAATACAACCTTGTGGCTTACTACAGAGGAAATTGTTTATTGTGATCACTTTGGGACAGGGTCTCGCTGATAACATTAAGCAAAGGATATAAATATTGGAACCATTTACATTCATTGTTATAAACGTACATTAATAACCACTTTCAAATACAGTTTACCTGAAGATTTTGATAACAATACCCGGGACTTTGATTACAATAAGCTGATAATTTTTAATTTATTACCTCTGCTGGCAAAGTTGGAGATGTGCATTGCCCCATGTCTTTCTGTCTGTCTGTCCACACAATATCTCCAAAAGTTCTCAATAAATTTCAATGAAAAGTGTGGAAGAGTTGGTTGAATTTTGGGGCGGATCCAGCTATTTGTTTTCGATTTAGAGAGATTTTTTTTTTTTTATTAATCTGCAAGAAAAGAGGTTAAAAAACGAACAGTAAATAAAAATGCTAAAATTGAATTTGAAGGGAAGTAACTCATTATCTGCACATATTGTGAGAATTTCGTTCTCTCGCCTGTTTTTTTAATATTTTATTTTAATTCAGTTTTTAGTCAGTGTGCGCTCTCTGAGTTCTTTCTAGTTTTAAATAAAATGTTTGGGACAAACTGGTTTTGATAACAATAACCGTTTGATAACATAATCTGTAATTATAATAAACAACTTTGTCTGTATTATGATTGTTAGACTTTTTGCTTGTATTTACTCTAGCCATTAATGTGCACTTATTGACATTAACAGTGTCCATTTCTGGCATTTCATTGCATCTAGCATTAAATTCAATGTGTATTGTGCCTTACAATAACAATAATATAATACATAATAGACATAATAATACATAATATACATAAAGGATTAAGCCTTTTATAAGAGTCTGGTGAGAGTAATTACTTTGTACTTATGTTTAATCATACAATTGATCGTAAGTAATGGGGCGAGATTTTTTATTCATGTTTGAAAATAATAAAACAATTACAAAAGTATTTGTTAGAATGTTTCAGCTAGTCTCAGTTGTCAGCTAATGAGCCCTCCCAATAGGAACAACATTTTCAAACCAGAATGAATAAGGAAATATACATATATTCACTAAGTTTAGCTTATTTTGGCCACAAAGCTGATGGGGAAGAGGATTAGGAAGATTATGTTGCACCAATCTTCCAAGTGGTTAAGACTTGATGCCTTGAAAATCCACATTCAAAATGTTGGTTTTCACCTTTTGGGTAGATACCATTGCTGTTAAGGGATAAAAAACATCAAATATCTCTATTTGCATAGAATCTGAAAAAAACCCCAATTATGTTAGTAAATATTTCACTTTTAGCATTATTCCCTACTTGGGCAGTGCCCGTTCTAAACGTGCATGTTTAGAAGGGCCCAGACTTTATGGTGTATCGAACAGCCGGCCATAATTTTCATGCAATTATAATTTTCCATCCATCATACAAAACTATGGCTTTGAAGTATTTTGGTTACTTCTCTTCAGTGTTGCCAATTTAGATTTTTATATCTAAATTTAGATCATCCTTAACCTTTATTAGATTTCTCGAGAACCACTAATCCCAAAAACTCGACACTGCAATGCATTGAGTGCTGACTAATGTATCTGGTGAATATCAACTTCGTACAATGGCCACTTGTTGAGTAATCGCGGTGCACAGACACACAGACAGACAGAGATTTCTTCAATTGTTAGACTAGTAAAACACAATCCAAATATACTAAAAACATAGTAAATAACTTCAAGAACAAATACGACAATTACACGACACATAAAAAAACAAAAAAGAAAATAACTTTAACAGAGGTGAGATACAAGCACAAATAGATGCATCATTTTTACTCGCAATAGTTTTCATGTGGTTTTATGGACTATAGCATCTTTATTAATACTAGCGCATGTTTGGAAGGGGCCAGACTTTATAGTGGGTGGAGCAGCCTGCTATAATTGTCATGTAAAATAATTTTCCGTCCGTCGTACAAAACTACAGCTTCGAAGTATTTCGGTTACTTCTCTTCAGTGTTGTCAATTTAGATATTTTATATCTAAATTTGGATCTATAAATATAAAGTGAGAAAATATACTCTTATTTGTCATTATGTCAACTAACTATAATCTCGTTCTCTAGAAAAATCTGGGTTGATTATGATGTTGTTAATAGCAACAATCAAAACAGAAATATTGTTATGATATACTGCCGCGGGGGGTCATTTCCAGGTCAACACCTGTGCAGAAGTGGAAGTGACCCGGTCACCTTAGCATATGCAGGTGTCCCAAAACAGTAGGTGGAAACCGGAAACGAGACAGAGAAAAATGCAGCCCTGAACAGACAGGCAGATTGCCTAAGCCAGACAGGAAGGCACGAGACCACTGTCCCTGTTGGGGACAGACTGACGGTTCTCCTTATTGCTCTCCCACTCTACATTCTCCGGCCGACAAAGTGTATGCTATGAAATAAAAATATGTCTCATATATCTTTTTCGAGTCATCCTTCCTTCTTCCTCAAGTTCACGATTTCCCTCCCGTAAATGAGCAACCCACTACTGGCGACCCCTGGTGGCAGAACAGTGTAAAGGGCTATACAACAATATTATCGTTAATAGTATACTAACAAAAATTCGGCAGAAAAAACACCCCGATTCTCTCTCTTTCTCTCTCTCGCTACTAACCAAACATTTTAAATCTATTACGTTCATGAACACTGATAACATTATATTTAGATCGATAATTTTAGATATAAGATCTATTTTTATAAGAAAAAATTTGGCAGAAAAAAACCCTGATTCTCTCTCTCTACTGACCAAACATTTTAAATCTATTATGTTCATGAACACTGATAACATTATATTTAGATCGATAATTTTAGATATAAGATCTATTTTTAAATATTTTTTATTAGATTTCTTGAAAACCACTGATCCAAACGACTCCAGACTTGACACTGCAATGACCGGTGTGCTGACCAACATATCTGGTGAATATCAACTTTGTACAACAGTCGGTTGTTGAGTTATCTTGATACATACATACATACATACACACACGCACACAGATTTCTCAAATTATATTAAGATAACATAAAAAAAGACGCGTTGATTGGAAAATAAAGAATAAGCCTCTGGTGGGATGATGTTATTCAAGCTTCTGCTCCCAGTTGAAGTCTTGATTGCTTAATTGGTAAAGCAGGCCGGCCTATACAGTGCTTCCCCTGGCTGTGGGTTGGAATCCCACCTGAGGCTTATTCTTTGTTTTCCAATCAATGCTATTTTGCTCACTGCCAGAGGGTAATCGGCCTGAGCAAAAGTTGTGATAAAAAAGCAACTAATAAAAAAAGATGAAAGTAAAAAGTAGTTACAAATTTTAAAATAATAATGATTCATAATACTTCATCTAATAAAATAAAAAAAACGGAAAAATGTATTAAAGAAGACATTTCATATGTAACAACCTAATATTATAATTGTTAGTTTGACTTTCAAAGTGTAGTGTTACTTATAAAATTACTTATAGAGTTACTTATAATAAACATACATAAAAGATTAAGCCTATTATGAGAATCAGGTAAGAGTATTTAGTTTGCAGTTCTTCCTAATTATAGAATTGCTTGTTGATCTGTAAATAATGGGATGAGATTCCTTTCTCTAATTATATAATGAACAGTGTGACTTTGTCTGTTTGTTTCTTTGTTTGTCTGTCCATAATACATAATAAAAGTAAGATAAAAATTTATATTTTACTGATAAAAATATCTCCTACCTACATTGGACTCTTCCACTTGAACAAGTTCAGTCACATTTTAATAAAACCTCAGATAAAATTGATTAGAAGTAAACGTTTAGTTACACTATTAACAGCTTTGAAGTAGTGAACTATTAA
>VCCN01004835.1:2209233-2239042 GCA_006491835.1 Architeuthis dux
AAAACCAGGCGATTAGAAGCAAAATGGTTGTCTGTTCAAAATCAGAGAGAAAAAAGGACAGAAAAAAATAAATTGAAATAAAAAAAACAAAACAAACAAGTAAAGTATTTCTATTTTTTTTTTAAAGTTAGAGAACTTTATTTTTCAACCTTGTCAAACTTTTCTGGAAGTATACAAAAATTCCTAAAAAGTAACAATTCTTTCGCCTAACTATCAACAGCACGTACACATTTCATCGCTTGGTTGGTATAAGTTCTTTACATACTTTTATACATATCTTTTTTTCTTTAACTTTTATATCCCTGACTGTGCAAACAAGACTCAATTGCAAAAGAAGACTTACCAATAAATATCTTTCTTGTTCATCTGTCACAAAACGTGCAACAGGTGTGTAACACCATCTGTCACAAAACGTGTAACACCAGATTATGCATCTCCCCACCGTTACCCAATTAACCTAGATTCAATCAATGTTGATTGTGCAACAATTATCTCCCTTGATATATTGAGGAGATATATGAAGCTTGGCTTTGAAAAAAGAAATCTTCCATGATATAGAAAAAGAGTAAAGATTGATTTTGATATTTATTATATATATTTTTTAAAAATCCCAGATGTTATAAGAAAGGGCTTCTTATATTTATTCATAGGAATCAAAATTATAATATTTATAAGTAAATACAACTTTACATGATGTCTTAAGAATAGAAAGCAGTTTTAAGAAAGTGTAGTTTGATTTTTGGTTTGAATAATTAAGAAAATATTTCAGTGAAAGAAAGGTTGAATTCTGCATTAAAATCTGGAATTTAAAAGTGGAAAGCAAATACGTTTTTGCAATTTATAACAAAATGTATTTAAGAATTACAAAGCTGACAATAAAATTAGATGAAGTAGATTAAATTATGTAGAATTTAAGGCACTGAAAAAAAAAATTTAGGGAACCATTGTGTAGTGAGGACATTAGTCAAAAAGGAAGAAAAAAACTATGTCCTTAATAAGTGAAAAACTTTTTTTTTCAATCAAGTATCTGATCTATTAGTATCATAGATTTTATAAACACTTTTTCAAAATGTACCTTGCTTAGGAGGTGCAGAGTGGCTGAACAGTTAACAGCACAGAGAATGGAATTGGCGAGCAGAGTTCAAACTCTGGCTGATATAGTTTGTGCTCACTTCACACTAATGCCCTAGGGAAAGGCTTGGATCCATCTCTTCTCTCCCCAGCTATTGGTTAATAGTAGGGCAGACTGGTTGCCAACTATGGCTAGAGAGCCCAATCTAGGAGACAGATAACTTTGATGATTCCAAACTATCCTGCCCTTGACACACCCATGATAAAATCATCTCTGGTGGCCCAACGACCCAGCACTGGGTCACAGGATAGGTAAAGATAAGATAAAGTGTTCAAACAAGCAAAAAAAGTTTCAAATATCATCCCTTTTCCTATACATTAATTTGTGTTCTAGAAAAAAATACAGAACTAAAAAACAAAGAACTGAAATTTACCCTAAAATATTGATTTCTTTCACTTCATTTATATCAAGATAAGTGGGTCATGTGACCAAACCTTTTTTTCCTTCTAGACTAAAAGCCAAGTTTCTTTCTTTATAAAAAAAATCAATCGGATTCTGTGAACTTAAAAGTATTAATAATAGTTAGACATTTACAATGAGATTTGATACAGAAGAACCTTTTATGCTAGCATTAAAAAGCCAGATATTCCTAAATTTTCATGTATTGTTTATTTGATAATAATTATATTTATTTATAGGAATCAAAATTATAATATATAAATTCATTTTTGAAAAACCTTACATGAAGACATAAGAATAGGAAGCAGCTTCCAAGAAAATGTCTTTTGAATTTTGGTTGGAATAATTAAGAAAATATTTCAGTGAAAGAAAAGTTGAATTCTGCATTAAATCTGGAGTTTAATTTAGAGTGTCAAAGCAAGGATAAAAAGGGAAAATATTTTATTCTGGTTTAACGAGAAAGAAAAAAAAAGAGGAATGAGAGTTTCTTTTAAAACATTTGTTGCACTCAATCTCATTAGATATGTTAATCCTTTCGAGACTCCTGGGACGAATATATCCTGAAGTTTCTTCTATGGACTGCTGGAATATACATGTCTTGTAGATCTTTTCTAATAGTCTACTGGGACATTTTAATTCAGGCATTAAACACCTTGATGAATTAGTCTTGAAAGGATTAAAAGATTAAAACAAACTGATAGGAAAAGCTTTCATAAATTTATATATATATAAAATGGAATCATGGATATTAAATAAATCTAAAATATAAAGATGTACCACTTACTGTTAAAAAAAAAAAAAAAAAAAAAAAAAAAAAAAAAAATGGAGATTTAGTTGCAAATTCCCAGAAAAGACAAAGCAGGGTCAGCATAATCTGGTCCAAAACAGATGAGGATTCCAAGGGGGGGAAAAAAAAGATATATATTGGTAAGTATGTTGAGGTTCAATAATTCCTGTTATCATGACAATTCTTTTGACAGACTACAGGTGATAATATCATGAGATCAGAGCTGTTTTATTCTTATAGCATTGTTTTTGTTTTATTTTTTGGGTGGTTGTGGGGGTGTGGATACTTTAGGGTCAGCTCTTATATTTTGTCAGGTTCACACACAGACAACAAACAACACATACTAACAAATTGCAATACCCTTTACCTCATTTTGTAGTTGCAAACAGCTTCAGTAGTTACATTCATACAAGATTTGAAAAAAACAAAATGGCTGACAAAGTGTGGGTGACAGTACCCCTCTCACTTTGCCTAACATCTATTGAAAAATTAATAAATAAAAACAATAAAAAAAAATTTAAACACTTTTATAAGTGCTGTGGAGAAGATGGACAAGTTGTACAACTATTTTAACTTTCATGTCTGATCTGGAGATCAGTCATGAAAGTTAAGTTTTTCAAGAAATATAGTTGAAAGTAAAAAAATATTTCAAATAATTCAATTTTAAAAAACGATAAATAAAAAAAAATTAAAAGATTATTGAAAAAGATATAGGAAAAATAATATTTTTTCTGTTTTAAAATAATTATTTTAATTAAAAAAAAAATATGTAAAAAGTAAATTTCAAAACAGAATAATTAAAAAAAGATTAAATTTTAAAGAATAGAAACAATTATATATAAAAGTTATCCTCAATGAGAAGAAAAGAAAAAAAAAACACTTTTCAATACTTCAATATGAATTAAGAAATAACTGTTTTTTGTCATTTTTTATTTACTATAATAATAGTAATCATTAATAATAATAGTGGCATGTCTGCACTAAATTAGCTGAAGTGAAATACATAAAAAAAACAATACAAGGTCGAAATCATTGGCTGTGAAGCAGTTCATGTATTGAGTAAAAAAATAAGGAACATTTCTGATATTTCTAAAGCAGTACACCGATCAATTTTCCTGCACAGTTTTAAATTTTGTACAATATCATTTTACATCAAAATTTTAAGAATGAGTTATTAATATTGTACAATAGTTCATATATGACTCAATATTCTAAAATTAGGCTAAACAAAATCAGGCTTTAATTTTTTCAATATACTGAGTCTATTGTCAGTGTTGACAAAACAGTAAATACAGCATGACATACTGTGCAGTAGAATTGATTGAAGAGGATATTGGTGTGACATTGATACACAGCTGAATTCTGGGATTGTGAGATATTGTGAGATATCATACAATAAAAAATAAATACTACATCTGTCCCATAATAGTTGTTGCATTTGTATTTACATTTTGTACACTAAATGTAACAACTATTATGGGACAGAGGTAGTAAAAAAGAAAACGGGGAAAGAAAGAATTCTTCCTGGGCAGTGTTAACCATAACAGACACAATTGTGCTTCCTGACATTTAGGAATTGGTAAGAAAAACAGACACACACACAATAGCAAATAAATAAATAAATATAAATAAAAAAACCTCCAAAGATGATTGGCTACAAGATTCAAGATATTGACCAATCAAAAAGTAACTATGGATTCAAAGTCAACATATAAAAACTTTTGTTGGTTTGTCAATAATAATCTTAATTAAGTGGTGTGCCTATAACTTCACATTCCCATACATAAACAAATATTTAAATAAATGATGGCATGAGAAATTATACATTAACATAACAAAAACGTGGCATCAAAGACCCACCACACCAAATTAATAGATTTTATGCAATTTCTGTCAAATAGATCAATATACGAGGTGCTACTCAAAAGTTTGGGGAATTTGAACAGCTTAATCAATCTGTTATTCTGTTAATTATTCATACTTAACGAAAAGTGTTTATCTGGCCTCATATTCTAATCACACATTTTTAAAGCTTAACATTTTTTTGAGGCTTGTGTTTAGGGTTAGAGTTGTTCATAAACTAGAAATAATAATAATAAAAATTATGATTTATAAATTTGGTATATTATTTTCCTGAAGGAGTTGTCCTAGGGAGGAGGTTTGTCCTACACTAAAAAACAGTAACCATAAAGATAAGATATGGGGTATTATAAGCTGAACTCATGAATAATTTCTCAATTTAAACTTCAATTAACAGCTTAAAAGACAAATGATATATAGACTGTACCATCCACACTTATGAAGCCTTCCATAAAATTGTAGACAAAAACAGGAAGAATTTTGAGTAATATTTTGAAAAAATCTGACTGAAACTGAGTGAGACTAGCTAAAATTATAAGTGTTAATATATATTTTACCTGTGTAAGATTCCTACTTCCATCAGTGAAAAGTACTACCTGTCCCATAATAGTTGTTACATTTAGTCCTAATTTTCTATATGCAAATGTAACAACTATTATGGGACAGGGGATAATTAATATGGATTCTGTTTAGACAAGGGAGGTAATAAAAGGAATATAAATTGATTGAGCAGACGAGAAATTTTTTTCATTGAGTTTTATTAAATTAATTTTCTGCCCAATGATATAAGAGGCCATTGTTATTCAAATTCTTCCTCAATTTGCAAACAAATTTCAATATTTTGTAGCAGTCATTATAATTGGTAATATGAAATGTTATGTACAAAAGAAAGAATTAGAATAGGATTTGAGATTATAGATTTTAGCAAAATTGGTTATTGGTAAGGATAAACTTGAAGCCAACTAAGAAATTATTAGCAATAATTTTCATTTTCCCTGAAAAAATTGGCTTATATCTGTGGAAGGTTAAAAGTTGGAAAAAAATCGTTAATAAAATTGTGGAAAAATATTTAGTAAACATTTTTAAAAAATTGTTAGATTCTGTTCAATAATATGATAAACGCAGAAAATTAAAGGGTTTGGAAAGTAACAATAATAAATTTGCTTCTTAGTGTTTTTTTTTCTTCTGCATTTCTCATGTATTTTATTCACAATATTGAAAACGTTCTTTTCATTACAGTGTGAACGAAAATTTAAAAAAAAAAAAAAAAGAAAGTTATTTTCACTGATAGAATGAAATAAAAAGGAAAAAAATCTTAATATTTTGTTGTTGAAACAACAACAAAAAAGGAAACTAGAAGTAACTTTTTTTCTTTCATTTTTTCTGTTTTGCTTTGTTTTTGTTTTTGCTTTCAGAAAGAAATTTTTTTAAAAAAAAGGAAAAAAAATTACAGTTAGACAAGTGAAAATGAAAATTGAAAAATGACAATGTTAAATGAAGGTGATTTGTTTATGGTCACTAAGTATTACATACAGACATTGCATACAGATCTGGGATACACAAACGTATGTCAGGACTAAAAGTCATAGGAAAAATCTTTTTAAATAAAACAAGTAATATTTTTATAAAGTAAATTTTGCTGATAAAAGTCACATTTAATTTATAGTAATAAAATAATATTAATAATTTTATTATAAATTAATTTTTTTCCTATGACTTTTTTTCTGATGATTTTTTTTTCCACACACACAGGACAGAAATAAAAAAAGTTTTTTTGAAAAAAATGTTTAAAGAGGACTGGGGTGCCTCTTATTGTTAACAAATGGTTGCAAATTTAAAACTCAATGAATTGAATTAGAAATAAACAAATCACCACCAGTGATGGTCACGTGGTATTTTCCTTTTTGAAAGATGACGTAATGTTTCAAAATGAATCTTTGAAAAGCTGGAGATTTTATTTTCATTCGACATAATTATTTTTAAAAATTTTGGATATATAGGCCAACAATTTTGCTGCTTGAAAATATACAAATATATCGACACCTGGTAAAAGATGAAAGAAAAAAAAAGAAAAAAACATTTCGAAAGCTTTCTGACTGTTGGCAAAAAATAGACATTTTTGATTTAATTTTGGGAGGGAAATGAAAAGGTGAGATTAAATGGGAAAGAGGGGAGGTAAGAAAAAATGGGACATCAGGGGATGGGGAAAACGAGGGGATCAGATGAAATAGGATGCCCGGGGTGGGAGTTCAAATAAAATGGGATACTGAGGTCAGAAAACCGAGGGTATCAGATGAAATATGCCACAAAGTGGAAGTCAGATGAAACGGGGGGGGGGGGGAATAATGGTGAATGATTAAAAATAAAAAGATCAAAATTTTTTTAAAAAAAACAAAACTGAAAATGTTTTGTCTTATATTTTTTTTAAATTGCTTTTTAATTTTCTTAATTGAATTTTTTTTTAATATTTAAATATTTTAAAGTTTTTTTGGTTTTCAAATATCTTTTATAATTTTTTGGATTTTTCATAAAACTTTTCTTTATTTTTTTTCTTTAAGTTTTTTTTTTTTTCACAACCTGAAAGTTGTGCATGATTGAGACTTCTTTTTTTTTAAAAAGGGAAAAAAAGTATTTTGACTAAGCCCAGAGCAGAATGTCATGATTTTTGAAGGGCCCAGCACATCCTGAATTTGAAGCATGGGTCTGCAATAAAAACACCTTAAATCTACGGGTAGCCATATAAACACTTTCACAAATGGCAGTGTCTGACTTAGGATTACCTTCTATGGTCAGATCTCTTAAAGAGTCGATAAAGAGAAAGGTTTGTTTGAATACGAATGCATATTGTACATATGCATACAGGTAGCAAGGTCTTCACAATTCAGATGTGGATTGTCACAGAATTATGATTTTTATACCCATGAAATGGTATCATTTTCTCCAACTAGAACAAACACAATAATTCTTTGAATAGTTCATTAAAATAACTGATTTTAACCCTTTTCTTAAAAAAAAAAAGAATAAAATATACATAAATAAATAATGTTAAAAAAAAACAAAAAAAACAGGACCCTCCCTACCAAGAGAAAAAAATTCTCTTGAAAAAATCAGCTTTTACATCTAAAAGAGAAAGTTTAGCATAATTATAATAGGCATAAAAAGGACAGGTAAAAAAAATATAATGGCACAATACCCGGGGTGGGGGGGACACAAAATGGCACAACACTTGTCCCAAAATAATAATGATAAAGAACATTTTTTTTATATGACTTTTACTGGAATTTTTCGTTCGTTTTTGTGCTTTTTTTTTGGTCTTTTATTGTTGGAACCTTTACATGTTCACTAAAAACACTCTTGTAGAGAAAACAAAATTAGATACTTAAAAATGAATAAAAGATTATATTGTCTAAGTTAAATTTCTTTCCCAATAATAATAATAATAATAACAATACTACAACAGTCTACCTGAAAAATACAGTAATTGGAGGGGGTGGGGGTATTTTTGTCTGCTTTTCAGATATTGGAGTAAAATTGACTAAAACATTATAAAGAGAGAAGGGGTGAGAGAGACAAAGAGGATCATGGGATTGTGCATCCCAGACCAAAGACGTCAGCATTCTGAACGATAAGGCAAAATAAACCACGTTGAATGTTCACAGGACTTACATAACCTGAAAAACCCTATTGCGTCTTTTATTAATATGATTATTACTCCCCCTTCAACAAACAAACATAACATTCAAACAACAAGAGCATTAATAAGCTCTCCTCTGTCCAAATCGCCCATTCATACGACCTGATGGACACTGATAACGGGCACGGTGCCTCTGGTGTTTGCCCAAATGGCTATATTCATGGATTTTGTTGCTTCGGTTCAAACTCTTCTTGTTTAGGTAGCGAGTTTGCTGATAGGTCTGCCTTTGCAGCACCATGCGATAAGTCTGTGTAGGATTCTGGGGGCAGGGAGTGGGCCGAGCAGCAGTGGAGGATGGCCGGGTTATGGGAGCTATGGGCATGATGGGAAGGGTAACTTCCTCAAATGGAGTGCTGGGCCGACGCTCTTCCTCCAAATCGTTTTGTGGTTCGTCGTCGTCATTATCCTCCTCGTTGTCTGTGTTATCGCTGTCCTCCCCATCGCTGTGGATGGTGCGGCTGTAGGAGTCATAGACAGACATACTCGGGTGTTCGATCAGGAGATTTTCCATGGGTGTGTGCAACACAGACGCTTCACGGGATCCCTCCTGGCTGGCAGTGAAGCAGGGAGGTGGATCCATGATCCAGCTATCGCTGGGACATCCAGAAATGAAACAGAGAATTTCTGGACTGCGGGGCAGTGGCGAGTCATCCGAGTCGGTGTCAAGTTGGAATATGGCAAGTGTCGTCTCATTTTGAGCGCTACCTGCATCACTGTTCTCAGACACAACGCTTGTAACGATGGCAGTGTCTGCGGATTTACAGGAATTGTCCAAGGAAGCCTCAGCAGCAGCAGCAGCAGTGGGGTGTGGTTCAGTGGGTGTGGCAACTGAAAGAGAAAAAGAAATGAAATAAGTTTAGGGTTTTTGTGTATGCAGTCACGGATCAAGGGGGTACATCCGGACCTATTACTATTGAAGTTTTAAGAATATTGACAATTTTCTAAAAGATAAAAATATTTTTTAAAAAAGATTCTAATTCAAATTTCTTGTAAACCTTTGTGGTGGAAGAGTAACTTAGCTAAGTTAATTGAACCTCTTTACCATACACAATTCTTGGTCACCCTCAGGCAAGTCAAAGGTTACACTTCAAAACTTTGCATATTTGAAAAAAAAAAAAAAAAAAAAAAAAAAAAAATTAAATTTTGGAAAAAATATTGAATAACCGGGGGATAAAATGAATATTTGAAAGAAAAAAAAGAAAAAGAATATTTAATGGCATAAGACAGGTGTCTTATGTCATTAAATATTCTCTAATCCATCAATCTGCAGTCTGGCAACTACTATGGTCTGGCAACTCCTATGGTCTGGCAACTTCTATGGTTCGGCAACTTCTATGCTCTGGCAACTTCTATGGTTCGGCAATTCCTATGGTTCTGCACGTTTTAAATCTGCCACCATCAATTTGTGAATCTGCCACTAGAGTTCTACAATTTGGGTTTGAATCATAATTTAGTAGTTTATAAACTGACTCATTAAACCGAGGGTGTAAAAATCTAACTTGAGATTCCAAGAGCATTACCAAATACGATAAACAGCCAAAACGTTGTGAGCATATAAACAACCAAGATGAGGACAATAGTCCGAAAAAAAATCTATGTATAATGAAAGAATTCCTATTAGGCATACACTTACCCTTGCTTTCTGTTTCCACGAGGATCCAGTCTTCTTCCGTGACGTGAGTTTTTAGGTCAACTTCCTGGCATTCGTTTGTGGATTCTGCAGTGGAACTGTACCCAAACAAAAATTTTGACACTCCGCTCAACATTTTTCTGAAAAACAAAGAAACAAAATCACTTTCAGGAATAAAAAATAAAATAATTATGGAAGCATTTTTTTTTTTTTACACAAAGAGATATAAAAGAGAATGGGGAAGTGAGTGACGCCACTTTGGGTGCTTGTCACCTCTAAATCTATTTCACATATCGCAAGACAAGACAAGAGAAATTTGTGATATAGGCAGGGATGGCTAATACCATAGCTACCATAAGGGCACTAGCAAGCTAGATATCATTTTAAAAAAAGGGTTTCTGCAGCCCACCATGAAAATGCTAGTGGCTTCCTAGATCTAACATTTATTTCCTTTTTATAACCCCCCCCCCCATTTGAACGGTTTCTCAGAGTGGAATGCAATAGACTTATAATGAGCAAAGTTTTGCAAATTGCCCATGTGTAACAAATAACAAGATTGCTATGATGGAACATCAAAGTTATTGGCATTCCTGCTCAACCGTTAGCACCCTCTAGGACACACAAGTTACAGGCTTTCAAAGTTACTAAGTGCACAAAATCTTGGCGCCCTTGAAAAAGAATGCTGAGTGCAAAACCTTAATGAGTATGACTAGCCCAAGAATAAATCAGACCATCAAAAATGTTGCTTTGGGCATAGAGATCACAGTATATAAATGGAATAGACACACACCAGGGCCGATGAAAGTGGGGCCAATGAAAGACCCCCCCCCATACTTTCCTTTTTACAGGCGTTTGAAGTGCCCTTTTCGTAGGAATTATTGGCTTCCCGCCAACACAACCATCAGTAAAATTCTACAACATGATTATATTCTTAGGCTAACTTCAAGTAGGTATATTATTATGTGCAAATATTGCCCACATTTGCGTAGGTTATGTAGGATGCAAATTTCCTATTTACGTGTGTAAGAAGTTATAAAATCCAGCCTTATCATCAGTATTTTGTCTAGTTTTGTATTATTATTCTGCACAGTGTTGCCAACTCAAACAAAGATTTGCGCTAGCTTGACTTGCTAAAAAGCACTAAATTTGAAAAAATATGCCAAAAAGCACCAAAGAAAAAAAAGATGGCACAAAAAACTCTGCTGGAAGTGGCCAAATTTTATATTGCCATTTTATAGCCAACCATTTTTTTTATATGTTTTGCTTTCATTAACAAAACTGACAAGGTAGAAAAATGCCTCTTATTTCCTACTGAAAATAGGTCATGTATGTGCCCCCATTTTATAACCACAGCCCTCCCCTGCATGCATGCACACACACACAGGTTCACCCTGCTATTCGAAAGTAGAACGTTCCTATAAAAACCTTTCATAAGCTGAAACAGCATAAAGTGAAGAAGCAATTACCATTCATTTATATGGGAAAGTTTTTGAGTGTTTCTAAACCCCCCAAAATGGTGATGATGATATGTTAAGCTGAGTTGTCAGAGGTTGGGATGGTGGAAGGTACAGGAGACTCAGGTGTAGGAGAGAGAGAGAGAGTGAGAGAGAGAGAGAGAGAGAGAGAGAGAGAGGGGAAGATGGTACCCGCTATCTCTATAATGGATTGCTGCAAAACAAATCTGGAAAGCTGTTTTAACTGTTTCGCCTTTTTTTCATAAAAGTGAAAAAGTGTTGTATAGCGAATTTTGGAAAATGTGGGATAACTGTATAATTATATACATATAGGTAAAATAAAAATAAAATAAAAATAAAAATAAACACGCCCACATGAAACATGGACATCCATTGCACGAATCAACTAGCCATTCAGATAACAACAATAAACTAGATGTATAAAAACAATTGGAATTAACACTCAAATGTTCATTATGAAAATCTATATGTGAAACCAGCAGTACCGCTTGTCATGAACCATTAAAATTGATTCACACACACATATATATATATATATACACACACACACACACAGGCCTGTACCAAGGGAAAATGTGGGGTGGGGAAAGGGGTGAGCAAACCAAATGCAGCTGGGGGCTGTATGTTCCTCCAATAGAGTTCAGGGGCAAAATCCTGGAAAACTTCCTAGCATATCAGGACCCAAATTCCATTTTAGTGGTCTGAGATGATAAAACATTCTTTTTCATCTGCAAAGGGTTGGGGGAGCAGTTACCCTACCTCCTACTTGTTACGGGTCTTATATATATATATATATATATATACACACACACACACACACTTATATGTATGTATATATAAAAACAATGTGTGTGTGATAAGTTCGAGCAAAGATTTTGAGAGATGACTAATGTATTTTCTTCATAAATTTTTATGGCAGAAATTCAAAGATGAAGTTTTGTGATAAATGAATGTCTACTTAAGAATAGCATCCCAATATTTTGTGCTTCTAAATTTCTGTCTTTTGTTAGGTATTTTGCAGTGAAAAATACAACCAAGTCACCCAATAACCTATCAGTTTTGACTACTTTTTACCTTTATCGTAATTGTTTTAATCACAACTTTTGATTCAGGCCATCATTTGATTCTCACTGGAGGCTTATTCTTTATTTCCAATTGCACGGTTTACTCGTAGCCGTAGAATGACAACCTGAGTTAAAAGTTGTGATAAAAACAACTAAGAATTAAGATGAAGGTAAAAAGTAGTCAAGATTGATAAAATATTGAAATGCAACCAAATAACTTTGAGCAAAAACTGTGCTTTTTAACCTGCCAATCTATATTATACCAATCGACATGATCAATATTTCTTGAATTCAGAATCCTGGCAAAGAACTTGGTTCGTATTTCAATCAAATCAATATCCGCTATTGCTTCTCCTTTGGATTTTTTTTTCAATAAAAGAAATAATAAATTTGAGATAAAAACATACAAATTTTTTAAAAACAGAATTATAAGGACTAAGAGAAAATTCCTAGATTATTTCTAGAACATCAGAAACCCGATTCTAATATCCAAGGAATTGTCTGCCATGTTCAACTGCTGAACTTACAAAGAACTGAAGGTTTTGTTCTAGATATATTTGGAGATAATGTTCTTCAGAGACAAAAAGAGTTCAGGTTATTGCAACAGCTTTTTTGTAACTGGCACAGTTTTCATGTACATTTGGAACGGTTGCAGGTTGATGAGCCAAATTGGAGTTGGCAAAATGTAAGCAAATTGGTCAGAGGTACCTAATTCCTGGAAGAGGTCCAAAACAGATGTTTAAGATAGCCGCCAACTTATAGATAACGTAAGCAGTGAGGAGATGAGAGCAAGCAAAGCATGAAAAGAATGAGAATAGCAAAAATATTAGCACAGATATTTCAAGCATGAACATTAGGAGTATGAGCTGGGGGGGGGGTGCATGGAGGACTAGTGCACCCCTGAATTCAGGTAAAACAGAAGGAGAAAGTCAGGCAATTCGGATACTTTTGCTGCTAAAAAAGGCAGAAAACAATATTTCTTTTAAGTTCCATGTTGTGTGATTTGTACTGTATATCGTTGATTGATAAGACTTTATCGGAAATTAGTACTTGTGTTTTTAATCTGTCTAAAATTGCAGGCAAATCAAGCCCCCTGCCCAGCTTAACCAAAAAGTTCCCATATGCTCATGAGCATGAAAGCAAAAGGTGCTCAGCTTACCATATATACCAGACTACAAGACAAATGGTTTACATGGATATTTGGAAGACAACTGCTCACTGAAACTCATCCAAGCCCCATTACTGTACATCAGTAGATGGGATCCCTAGTTATAATACTAGTGCATTGGATGCAGCATAATATTTACATAGTTTGTTTTTAAAGTTTAATGCCCGTCTTAAATATAAGAGCATTTTAGATAAGAAACACATAACATATTTTTGTTTTCCTACCGTAACAAGAACAAGAACAATCCTCATCAAAATTAGGGATGTAAACCGATATGTGATTTGAACTCACCCACTGATTGCCAGACAGTTTTACTGACTGAGCTAAATTGACGAGTATTAGATATTTACAAAAATGTATACAGATACGCACAGGCTTATTTCATTCTAATAAATAAATACATTTATACAAAAAAGAAAATATCTATATTTTAATAATTTATTATATATACAATACAAAAGTTGGCATGGGCCTACGATTTTGAGGTGGGGGGGCTACTCTCTTTAGCACAAAATATTAATATTTTAAAGATTCATTAAAGATTAATACAAATAAATTCCAAATACAGAATAAACTTTAATGTACTCTATTGTACTCACTGCTTCTTATTACAGTACTGTATGCTATTGACTTATTTACTGCCTTTTATTACAGTACTGTATACTATTGTCTTATTACAGTACTGTACTCTATTGTCTTATTTACTGCCTCTTATTACAGTACTGTACACTATTGTCTTATTTACTGCTTCTTATTACAGTACTGTACACTATTGTATATATATATTTTGAAGAAAATTGATGGACATGACCTGTTTTATAAATCGTTCTAGTTCTTTTATTCTGTTCTGTTACTTGTAAATACATCATGTACACTACATGTACATGCATATACCATATATAAATCATTGATTACAAAAATACTTAATGAACAGTTTGAAATGGGTTCTACATTTCTCATCTGGCCTGGGACTATTACCAGCTTTCCAAAGGCCTGTTGGTGAAAAATCTTAAATTAGATTTTTTATTCAAACAATTTTCTATAAGATTAAATTATTCTACAATTTATTCAGACTAATATAATATCCTTGTTATAAAATTTTAACCAATTAGTTCTTTGACCTTCTTCTGGTGCAGAGTTCATCTTATTATAGATGGTTCTAGAGCAGGACATCAGAGATTCCAACAGAGAGAGGCAATCTAGTAGTCGGTCTAAAAAACAAACAAACTGACTACATGTACCATATAGAAGACATTGGCCAAAATGTTAAGAAAAAAAAAACAACAAGGATAAAGATACTAGATTGTTCTCATTCCACTGTACATGCCAGAGGATAACTCGCATTGTATCGTGGATTGAATAAAAGGTTATTGTTTTCAAAATCAGTTGGTCATTTAAAAAATGAATTAAAAATTCATTAATTTTTTTATAATATAAAGTTTTTTTATAACAATGAATTTAATAACATAACAATGAATGTAAATTGCTTCAATTTTTATATCCTTTGGTTAATGTTATCAGCCGGTTATTGTTATCTAAAAGACCCTGTTTCAAAGTGATCACAATATACAACACACACATGGGGAAAAAATAATAATAATACTAGCTTTAGAGAAAGAAAAGTAGGAAAAAGTACAATGCTATGTTTCTAAGTATCGTATATTTCAGTAGATAAAGAGATCTTCAGATAAGGTGAAACCCCAATTTCAGTCTAAATTACATGGTTTTAGCTAATATTGGTAGTATAAGACGACCCCAAACTACCAAACAACCTATTGTTGTGAAGTTTAGGTCAATGAGCACCAAACACTGATATATCAATACAATGCCTTAAATGTATTACGAGTAATAGGATATTACTTATAAATCGTTTGAATTGTCGGTATGTTACCAGTGAAGCATGTAATAAGTTAACAAATAGCACATGTAGATTATCGGCTGTTGTGGTAGTAGTTTAATGAAGGGGGTTAACCAGTTTGTTTACATAACATACGTGTTGAGTGGTGGTGACTGGTAGTGAAGAGTTGGTGGGCGTGGCCAGTAGGTGGTTGAAGCACCAATCCACGGTTCAATCTGTTTGTTAGCTTCTGTCTTAACAGGTTTAAACAAATGTTATCGAATTGTTATCATGGATATGGAGCTACTAGCAATACAAAGATAATAAGTTAAGGGTCACTGAAGTGGCCAAGGTTATAATTTGTTATGTCTGGGCCGGTTATGGAACCAACAAAGTTGTTTTTGAGTAGAATTGTAAGGTTACTGTTTTTGTATTTGGCCTATAGGACGACCCCATTCTTTTGGTGGTGTTATGCATCAAGTGTCGTCTTATCTGCCAAAATATACAGTAATTCAAAAATTTCTTTTTAGATGTGTCCACACTTCTGAGACACTTTTCGGTCGGTCCCTAATATGTATCATATATCAATTTTCTCAGTCATATCATGTTGGATTGAGATGAAACTTGGTCCAGACCTTCGGGTGAATAATCCTCATCTTCCTCCTACTACTACCAGCACAACTAATAATGCTAAATATCAATTTTCTCAGCTGTATCATGTTGGATTGATATGAAACCTGGTCCAAACCATCGTTGAACTTATGGTTCTTGTTTTAACATCAACATTTTTAATCAATAAAAATGATTAGACAAGTGGTTTTCATGATGGTTAATAAAAATCCCAACAGGCTAACGAGAACTTTCAAAATCAAATGGGTGAGTAAATATCTTGATTTTATTAATCAATATTCATCGATTTGTCTTATTGGTTTTGGTTAAGTAAAAGAGAATAAGAATTGGAGGATTTTTAATATTTAAATATACAAAAAAAAAAAAAAAAAAAAAAAAAAAAGAATCGATCAAGATTTTATATTTGAAAAGACAAAAATCTTACCCGTGAATTACATTGAAAAAACATATACATACACATATTTCTGTGTTCTTTCTGAAATACACACACACAGTGCAAAAATTATCCAATACATTTCAAAAAGATTATTTCAACATCCTTCAGCTTAAAAATTTGACAGAATTTCGACCAAAGATTAAAAAATACAAAAATTTTAAAAATATTGAAACAAGATTGAATATTGAAATGTTATGTACAAAACTCAGAAATCTTTGGTTCAAATTCAGTCAATTTTGAAGCTATATAAGGATGTTAAAATAAACTTATTGACATGTACTGGATAATTTTTTTTGCACTCATATATTGTTGTATCCCCTGAAAGACTTGTTTTTGAAGAGTTTTTCAAGGATTCAAAATCAGATATGAAATCTTTTTAAATCCACACTAAAATATTTTTGCTCAGACTTCATATATTATCAAACATTTTAAACAAAATCTTTTCATTGGATTGCTGGTGTCTTTGAGGCTAAAAGATATTCTGTCCTAAATTAATATTTTAAAATTTAGTTTTCTAAAATCAAATAAAAAGAAGCTACAAATGTTGTCAAAAGTTCTAAACGAAAAGCCCACAAAAATACAGAGCAGGGTAACACTTTCTACAGCTTTTATTTCTTTAACTTAAAAAAAAAATAACACGAGAAAAAATGGATTTTCTTTTCAGTTAACAATGAATTACATAAGCGAAAATGTTTTTTTGTTGCTCCTTAATACCGAGGCTGGTATCTAAATTGTCAAGGACTAAATAATCAGCCTTCTGTAGGTACATGTTGCAAATCAAACAAAAACCGTTTAAATTTTCATTCAAATTAAATTGACCAATCGGACTGCTTCCTTTCTCAGAAATTATCCAATCACGTCGTTTCTTTTTACGTAATTATTAGCATTGATAAATATTGTATCGCAAAGATAAGATTTGGAAGTGTTTTGCACTTTTCCACCCGTAGAGCAGCTACAAAAGATTAACAAGAACACACCCCAAAATATTGTTATCCTTAAAATTAATGGGAAAAACAAACAAAAACATCCCCACTTAGTGATTACGTAAAAAGTGACCTAAAAAATAGCTTTGTTTTTTATCACGAGTTTTTTTCCCCTGTTTAGTGTTTACTGTTTAGTTTAAACACCCCAACACCAGTTATATTTTTTCTTTTAGAGTAAAAAAAAATATCGTCGGGTTTGTTTCGAACTACTACATAATATACTTTAATTAATCGCTTATTAGATACAGTATTTACTTGAAATTTTTAAAATGTTATGGATATATCAAGCGTGAAAGTTGTGCTAACTAACTTCAAACAGAAACATCTCCATTTGTCTACACTACAGTGTCTGTACACAAACAATCAGAATTTTCACCAATTTTATACAAAGTTTATTAAAATCGGACGATATTTCGTTTTATGTCGGTGAAATGGGAGACCACTTCTTCCACTTGATGAACCAATCAACCAAGAATACATAGGTTTATTGTTGTTAAGGTACTGTCGTTGTCACAACCAGATAGGTCGTAGTAAGTTCACAATGTTAGTAAGTGAGAGTTCACTAATAGGTCAGTCTGATAAAGTTAGTGTCAGTTCAATCTAAGGTTGACACGATACAGTGAAGTTGTGAGTTAATGAAAACCCTGATGGAGAGAGAAGTGAAAGACAAAGGAGACAGAGAGGGAGAGAAAGCGAGAGGGAGGGAAAGACAAGGAGAGAGGGATGGAGAGACAAAGAGAGAGGGATGGAGAGACAAAGAGAGAGGGAGGGAAAGACAAAGAGAGAGGGAGGGAATGAGAGAGAGAGAGACAAAGAAAGAGAGAGAGAGAGAGACAATGAGAGAGAGAGAGAGAGACAATGAGACAATAAAAGACTGGGTAGAAAGGGGGTGGATAGTTAACTTATAAGCTGGTTTTCTTGTTCCACCACATTCTTCCAAAGTTTTCAATGTATTCTTTCAAATTCTTTTTTCCTCTCCATTTTCTTTTCTCCTTTCCACAATTTCCTTTCTCAGATAACAAACTTTATGACAACTGAAATTTGCTTTCAACAATTTTTATTCTTTGCAGTTTTTATTAAAAGGAATCATAAAAAACCAAAGACATGGGCACCTCACTGTGCAGTAGCAAGCTAGAATACTACACTAGTAGTGAGTTTGATCCTCACTGGGTGCCCCACACTTGTGGCCTTGTGTATGACTTGGCTAAATAAATACTTATATGCACCTCACCATGGAGCAATAGTAAACAAGCTAGTCTCATTAGCCATCATTTACTACAGTAGTGAGTTTGATCCTCACTAGGTTCCCCACAATTTTGGCAGATCAAACTAAGCTTAAATCAAGTGCCTCGCCTTGAAACGGTGGTTAGCAAGCTGAACTCATAGACCATTACTACAGTCAGAGCCTATGGGGGGGGGGGGGTCAGGCGGGAACATCGTATCCGGGCCCGCAGTATTTCCTGGGATCTCAGAAAATCTTTGCATATTGAAATGGATGAAAATAGGGGGGGGACCAAAAGAAACTTTGTAACCCCTGATAAAATTCCTCTCAGAGGCTCTGATTATTGTAGGGAGTTCAATTCTCGGTTAGGGTCCTTAACCTTCAAACAAATTACATTGTTTCTTGTTTGACCTGAAATAAAAAGATTTTTACACAACAACTGTGGTTTAAGTCATTAAACATCGGGGAAATAAATTGATGAGAACAGATACTACACTTTGCTCTTAGCCAAAAGGCTGAGAATTTCTCTATTTGCCTCACCAATGTGAGGCAAATTTGACATATGGTTGTTTTTAGAATGGGACAGAGGGGGGGTGATCCCAAGTCCCTGTCCTTGAGACAAATGTCGCACGGACCCGGGATAAACTGGTCAGTGGTATCCTGAGCCTGCTGGTCAGATGACCCCACATTCACACCCCAAAAAGGGGAGGGGGGCAGTAAATCTTACAAATAAATAAATCGAAGATCCCCAAGTCCCTGCGACAAGGACTTGGGGCAAGCAAGTCATTTGTCACTTCTCTCAGGAGAAACCCTGAGCGTGTGACAAGGACCCCAGGATGTATCCAAATGGGCCGTGTTTCACCGAACTTCGAGGCCATGAAGAACAGATACTACACTTTGCTCTTAGCCAAAAGAGCTGAGAAGCAGCATTTCGAACAGGACCACAGACTTGAGGCTTAAAGAAATGTCCACAAAAAAAAAATGTGAAAAAATTTGTGCAGCTGTTACAAATAATTGATTGATGTTATGGTAAGAGTGGGAAAAAGACATTTATGTTATCGATTCTTTAGTTTAAGGAAAGAAAATTTTCAGTTGCTTTCAAATGTCAAGGACAAGGACACTTCACTTTTTATCAACTGCGACAATAATCATCAAGTGTCTGTCAAACTTATCAGTAACAGACACCAGCCCCCCACCCCATCTCTCCCTTCCTACTGTGTCTGCCACCCATAGTATCAGTGGCAGCCACCAACCCCTCTCCCTTCCTACCCTCTTATCAAATTAACTTTCTTTCCTCCCATTCTGCTGTGTCTATCACACTTATAGTATCTGTGAAATACATCAGCCCCTCTCCCTTCCTATCCACTTATTAAACTACCTTTCTTTCCTCCCCTCTCGCTTCCTACTGTGTCTCTCACACTTTTAGTATCAATAGCAGCCATCAGCCGGACATGTACAATTATGATAACCATGGACTAGAAATAATAATAATAATAATAATAATAAGATAGTATCATATCAATAATAGATATTAGAAGAAAAAGAACGAGGTCCATTTTGGTTGGATCTTTTTTTAAAAATCAAATTTCAATTATGAAAAGGTAAACTTGACGTTCATTTTCGTCACTTTTCTACGTTTTATATTTCAAGTTATCTTAATAGGACGTTTGATCTTTTTTTGAAACACTTTCCTAAGTGCCTAAACATTGAAACATTACAACAAAATAAGATTTCTTACATTTAATGACAGTGCTAAGTAAAAGTTTAGCTTTAAATTTTAAGCTTAGTTTAGTCTGGTACAAGGACAAAGTGGATGGGTGATAATAATTGAGAAGATAGTGCTACACCAATCTTCCAAGTAGAGAACCTGCCTGCCTTTAAAATCAGCATTCCAAATTATTCGAGTAACAACCACTGGCGTCAATAGAAAATATGGTAACCCCCCTACACACATACACACTGAAGAGACCATTTTTTCAAATTGTATAATATCAGGGTGTGTTTAGCCAGACCAGCATTCTCACTAGTCGTTTAACTGCTAATTCCCAATATCAGTGTTGCTAATTCAGCGTGTTTCTTGTTTTGGCAGTGAAAAAGCGCTAAATTAGCGCGTAAAACATTTTTTGGACAGTTTTCTGACCATTTTTTAGCTATATTAAGACATTTAGCGCTTTTTGGCAGTCAAAATAGCGTGAACATTTTTTTTGAGTTTGCAACAGTTTCCAATAGAAACCTAATCCCAATTAAGCTGGGCTCTGTTTTGTTGATCATTTTTGGAAGGTTTTGCCCATTTATAGTATCTTTTAGAGTTTTTGACCATTTTTGGCTTATTGTAAATACAAAAATGCGGACCTCGGAAAACTTCCCAATCCTATAAAAACGGTGGGGTCAAATTCCTGGCCAACACCCTGTGTCTGTGTATATTGATAATTAAAACTCGTACTTGAAATATTCAAGCACCACTAAGTCATTCATTGTGCACTTTATCATAAATGGTGGCTGTACACAAGAAGAAGCAGCACTTGTCATTGTTATGTTTATTATTTCTTTACTTGCTTTCTCATCACTTAATAAAAATGATATCATCAACATCTCTGCTGACTGTGTGACACTAGAGAAAGATCGTTATCAGCAATTTGGTTATATTTCGTCATCACTCAATGTCATTTGCTTAACAATTACACCCAACACAAATAATGGAAAACGGCAACAAAATTCACAAATGAACTGAGTCAGTCGTTCATTCTCAGCCTTCTTTATCAATGTTTTGTTTACTAACAATAGACGACTGGAGGGGGAAATCTGTTTGTAATGACGGCTTCTTTCTATTATAAAACTGTGGACAAACTTTAGAAATTTGTTTTAATTGATTTAAATTCTTCAAGGATTTACCCAGAGGCGTAGATGCCCCCGGGTCCCCAAAAGCTTTATAAATAGTCCCACCTACTTAGTTATTGTATATCAATAGAAATGCAGTCTATGTTGTACATGCATGAATTGTATTAATAATAAATAAGCTTTTAGGGTTGTTTTTCGCCAATTGTCAATGTCTATTTATTGCAAATTTTCCCTTTTCACCAAATCTCACTATTGCCCCTCAGATTCCCAAATCTCTACCTAAACCAAAAAAATATTTCCACTGTTCTTTTTTTTACAATTTTCATAAAATAAATTCACTAATCAATGAATAAATATCGAAAGTTTCATTAATTAGTTGAAGTTTAGTAGATTTTTTAAAGAAAATTTTCCAATTCATTTTCTACGGGTTTTCTTTTTAGAAATGTAAACACAAATTTTAAAAACAAATAACTGTTTCTATATAATTGAAGAAAATAGTTTTTAAATCAGATTTTTCTCCAATTCTTCTTAACGATATACATTTTATGAAAATTGATTAAATCATTTATATGTGATTGAATAGTTTTTTTTGTCAACGAGTGTCAATTTTTCGACAAGTCTTATCCCTGAAATTCGCCAAAAATCAATGGATATTATTTTTCGAACATAAAGCTACTAAAAGTGACTATTTTTTTTAGTTCTTAATTCTTAAAAACAAATTCTGCTTGCTTTGCTTCTTTTTTTTCCCCTTTGGGAAGAAAAGAGTCAAGATATTTTTAAAAAAAAACTTAAATAGGAGTGCTGCTAGCACCATTATTCAAGAAATCGGTCAAGTCAAAGTCACAAGACCATGCAAATGCAACCCAAATACAGATTTCCCCCGCTATCCAAAAGTAGAGGGTTCCTATTGAAATCTTTCGTAAAGCGAAGAAGCAATTATCATTTATTATTACAGTAAAACCTTTGAGCGTTCCCAGACCCCCAAAATGGTAATATTGGTATGTTACGCTGAGTCATCGGAGGCTGGAGTGGTGGAAATGCAGGACATTGGGATATGTGTATGAGAGAGAGAGAGAGGGGGTGCTAGATGATCCGATAGAGAGAATAATGGAAACTAGATCTTAATTTCGACTAAAAAAAAATGGATTACGTCTGTTTAAATTCACTTTTTGTAAACTAAAAAGAAAATATTCAAATGGTTCTTCGGACGATTGAACTCCTTGTTTGTTATTATGTGTTGTATCGTCCGAAGAACCATTTGAATAGTAATGACCCTTCTCAAAACTATAGAAAATATCTAAAAAAGGAAATTGCTTTTTTTTCTTTTTGTTTATTTATTGCGTAAATGTCTTTACTTTTTTCATTTAAAACTCGGTCACACAAAGAAGATAAACAGTGGAATAGGAACCTATTGTTATTGTCAAGAATTCAAACGACGATGTCTTTCTTGTTGAAATGTTTATTTATAAAAACGGAAAAAAGGGTTCACGAATTGATTAATCTTAAACATTAAACACAAACAAAAAACAAACCACGGACTTAGAACACAACAACAGCCCTACATCCATTTTTAAAATATTTCTTTCAGTTTCTATTATTTCAAGATATTTTTATTTAAAAGTACAGACGGTTATGCCTGCTTTCCGATTGTTCGATTTACATCACTTTTTCGCTTTTACGGAAAAACAAAATGGGGCAAAAATAGCGTCCAGCGTTTATTTTGGATAGAGTCGTTATAGAGGAGGCGTGTACCCCCTTCCTCACTCTTTTACACTCCAATCTCCTCTCCTATAACTCCCACGATCTCAACATACCATTATCACCATTTTGGGGGTCTTTTTATGTTTTTATAAGAAAGGTTTAATTTTTTTCGGATAGCGGGGGAAACCTGTAAACTTTCTTAATTTTCTCAGCTAAAGTTAATTCATTTATTGGCATTCATTCATCTAAGTTTATTTAAACAGAAAAAATTAAATTTGAAGTGTTATTGTGTGAAATATACTAGTATTTACATTCGTTTTGTCTCTAAATTTTAATTAAATTAACTAATCACGTAACTTATTTACATAGAATCTATTTTACTACGTCTCATCTTGTAAATACAACTGGACTTCAAGCTTTTGACAAAATAAACTAATTTGTCATAAATCTTATGAAAACACTTCATTATTCACAATATTATATACTACACCACTGTCCCATAATAGTTGTTACATTTGCATTGACATTTCATACACTAAATGTGACACATATTATGGGACAGAGGTAGCAATCATTTATTGTACCCTATTCTGAATACGTATCAAGTTTTTGGAGACATCATTATCTTTTTTCTTTGGGGGTCCGTAACGATAGTCAAGAAAATTAGAATGAAATCATTGTTTTACGAACGATTTTTAAGCAGTTGACAATCTTGAATTAATTAGAAAGGGTGTGTCTAATAAATAATAAACGTGATTCAGACCACCTTCTTATCGTAAATTGTACCATAGACAAGAAGAAGTGGGAGCGATTTGTTTTTAAAGACGTTTTTCAGCTTTTCTTAAAAGATCTTTTTACACGTACACATATTTTGAATGTATTAAGAACTGAATAGTAAAGGGTAAAAAACAATTCTGTCCCATAAGACTTGTTACATTTCATACACTAAATATAACAACTATAAATAGGACAGAGGTAGTAAATATTTACTCGCATCAAATTAAAAAATATTCTTCTCTGACAGATTGAATCTAAAAATGTAGTATTTAAAGACAGACAGGCATCTTTTACTTTAAAAAAATATCCCTCACTCCTAAGTGAACTTGTCTATGGTACAACTTACTATATTTACAGTCTTTTTGTACATAAGTCTGTTGTTGTTTGGGCCAGTTGATTTATTTATAGACATGACGCCAGCCTTTAATTCAGGCCAAACTGGGCGGAGAGGGGCGGATAAAAGAAACCCCAAACCCTGAGAGAGAGAGACACTCACGCACCCAGACAAGAAGACATTTAAAGAAAGGAGGAGGAAAGAGTTTCTTCTTTAATAATATCAAAACCAAACAATACATTTCGTCACGAAGTCATTATTTCCAACATTCCGTGCATTATGCTAAATAAATATATCTATAGAACGAAGTGTGTGTTTTTTTCTGTTTCTCTGTCCGTAATAATGGACTCTTCCACTTAAAGGTAACAAATATGCTGATAAAAATATCTCCTACCCACCAAACTCTTCCACTGAAATGAGTTCAGTAGTTTTTTTTTTTAAACAAAACAAAATTTATCAAATACAATATAATCCGTGAATTTTTTTCTGGGATTAACTAAAGTAATAGTAAGTAAATAAATATAGCACATTTTGTTAGGAAGGATCTTTTTCTTTTTCTTTCTTATAAATGGATTTTAAAAGCATCTAACCGGAGATTAATAATTGGTTTGGTTAATTAATTTTAGTTAAATTACAACTAAAGTTTTGAATCATTTGGGGACAAGGGACAAGCTACTAATTATAATTTCAAGGTGAGGGAAAAAAATAAGAATAAAAAAACCAAACCCCGAGTACAAGAGGAAAGTTTTGTCCATCCCAGTGAACATTAACAATTTTCTATCGACGGTCGTAATTCACTGAGTTCAATTATTAACCCAATTTGGGAATTAACAGCTTTTTATGCGCAGAAATTGTCCGGAGACCCCGTAAAATGATCATATAAAACCTCATTAGGTGAGGTATACTGACTTCTCACAAATCTTATAAAGAAAAGAATTCTTCTTAGCCCTTCTGGTTAGATGAGTTAGGGTTGTTTTTTTTTTTAATTAACGGAGTATTTCCAACACAATACCAGTAAAAAGAAACGTTGCTGTTTGTCGGACACTAGCTAGTTACCAATGTTCCTATATCACAGGTAGCCCAGTTAGTCTCTTTTAAATTTAATTTACCATTATTTTAACTTGTTAAAATGTCATCAAGTAAATGATAGCATAAATCACTTGCAGTCATGCGTCGACTTACGCCCGGGTTCTGGTAAGAATAGACGCAACTCGATCTGGCTCTAAGTCGAAACTGGGTTAAGTGAAATATACGTACTACAACTACTGCAAATCATTAATACCATCAGTACGTGGGACAGATTCATATTTCCCAATAGTGTACTCAATTTTCCTTTAAAAAAAAAAATGGAGGTCATATTCGTTCAAAATACATTTCTCTACAAAAATACACTATACAAAACCGAATCTTACTCTTTTCCCAATGACTGGGTAGTAGTCTAGTTGTTAAAAAAAAGCGTATGATGGAGGGGTATGTTTGCAATCAGTATAAATAACTAACTGGCACTACTTGAATACGGTGGTCCGCTTCTAAAAAAAAAGTAGAAACAAAATTTTTTTTCGAAAGTATTTCTGTTCTTTTAATCCATAAGACTTTCGTTCCCTCTGGAAATTTGTCAGTTTGGGAGAATAATTAATTTTCTAAGGTTTTAGGATGGGGGTTTTTCCGGGTTAACTAGAATGCTAAACTGGACCCTTACTTCCCGATGTCACAGAGAAGTATTCGGTTACTTCCCTTGTTAACCCCCTAAAACCTTAGAAAATTAACTGACAAATTTCCTGAGGAAAGGAAGGCCTTTGGTTTTGGGGGTTGGAAGCACAAAATACTTTTAATTTTGTTTACTTTTTTTTAAAAGCACAATCACAAAAAGATTACTACCGTCGTATTCAAGTTGTGCCAAATAACTTACTTTACGTATATCAATAACAAACACAATTAATTACCATGACTACCACTACTAAAACCCATAATTACTGCAACCACGGGCATCCGCTACCACTTTTCCAGGGGGGGAGGGGGCAAAAGGTATATTCGGAATATAGTAGCAACCCTGTTGCAACTACCAGTAAATAATAATAGTGTTTTTATAGGAACATTAAGAGTTAGGCTTACATAAAACAATTGTACTGCACCATTATAAGGTTCCAACTTTCACCCCCCCACCCCCTGCATTCGGTGAGAAGGCCGGGGGAGGGGGCAAATCCCCCATAACTACTACTACTACTATGTACAACAAAAAGCAATGGCTACTACTACCACTGCAACAACAACTGTTTGTTGTCAAAGCTACCACTGCGACTACGACTACTACTATATTTTCAACAGCCACAACCACCACTGTTAAGGATAGAATATAAAATATCCACACATACACAGTTCAGTTAGTCTGGCATAAGGCTACTCGTTTTGGGAAACCGAATGAAGATCGGACTCACCACAGTACAATTGTAAAGTTTCTGCAAGGAGCTTGATAATCACTGCTCCACGGTGAGGCGCCCAAGGTATTTAGCTTAACCTGGCACAAGGCCACAAGTTTAGAGCACCCAGTGAGGATTGAACTTAAACTAAAAATTTCAGATTTATCAAACAACTCATTAGTGATACTGGTTGGTAATAAAATAAGTAAAATAAAGAAATAAAAACTATCAACATTCTCTCTCAATGTTTTACACCAACCACCTTCAGGAAAATAATGCAACAGATACGGGGGTTCGAGTTAAATCACCTGAGTGCTGGCTGGTAAATATAAATAGGTTAGAAAGATTCACTTTAGTCGAATATTCAGGGAAGAAAAAAAAATGTTTATACTTTCAAATCATGAGACCTTCGTTTCCTCCCGAAATGTGTCAGTTTTGAGAACATTTTTGGGGTTCTATTTACAATGCAACTATAATACTAATCTAGACTATTTGTTTCCGTCCGTCGTACGGAGATACGGCTTCGAAGTACGAGGTTACTCCCCCTGTGAGGGTTGTTATCTGGGCTTAGTACAATCCCAACTAATATCTAGATTTTTTTTCCGTAGCAGGGTTTTCCTTGGATTATCATTTTAAATTTAACGTGAATTACTTCTTGTAACTTAAATAATTCTAAAAAAAGAAACCCAGAAAAAAAACAAACAAAAAAGACACTATAAATACCATTTATTGATAGAACTTTAATTACTCTAACTTACAACCGTAATTAATTTAATCACTGATATTACATTAGTCAGCTATCAACACATTGTTTTGTTCTTCATCATAAATTAACCCAGTTTTTTATTAGCAATACAAAACACTAATAGTGACTAAAAAATATTACCAAATTGAAATGAATAACCTAGCCAATTACTTGAACGATTGTCTAAATAATTGATAAATTCTATTTATCAATGAAAATAGCTACATTTTATCAGTAAAACAATAAATATATATATTATATTCAATAAAACAATCAACACAGCTTGTACAAAAACAACCTTCATTACTTTTTAAAAAGTTAAATAAATCCAGAACTTTGTGGTAAAAGTGAACTGACTGTTAGAGTCTCGGAAGATTGTGTAGCGCCAATTTGCTGAGGTGATAGATTGCTTTGAAAATCAGTATTTAAAATCCTGGTGTCTTTTGTTTAAAATAAAGTTGCATTCATATTTATTTACTGATATTAACATCAATTAAATGGGCTAAATTTAATTTCCCAAGGTGAAAAAGTGACAAGAAACTTGAAAAAGTACCTCACTTTTCTGTTCCTATTATTATTATAATTAATATGATTATTATTTTATTTCATTTTTTTCCTGCAAAGAGAGATTTCCCTTCCCTAAATCAAGTGCGTAATGACCCGACCGACATTTATTAACAAAGAAAAAAAGACACAGGTACTCAGTCTTAAGAAATATAACACAGTAAGTAAATAAATGAATAATTACTAATTAGTAGTAGATTAAATACACTAAAAGCTTAGTATATAAACACTTCTTATTCGACGATAACTTTTCCATGGTTATATTATATAAATTGTCAATATTTGCGAGAGACTGAAAGAAGGAAGGATGATGTAAGGTCAAAAGAGGAAAAGTGCAGCAGTTATAATAAGAGAAAAGCAGATCGGAGTGAAAGACAAAAGAAGATGGAAGATGGAAGAATACAAGCAATCAGGGTTGCTAGTTGGAAACATTTCTGGCTAAAAACACGCAAAATGTGCAAATGCCAAAATTGTTTATAAAAGCAATTATTTTATTATTAATAGATTAAGTACTGTAAATCATTAATATTAATTTTTATTAAAAATTTCAATTCCAATATTAATGTTTTAGTTGCTTTTTTTTTTATCGCAACTTTTACTACTCTGAGTACTCTCTCTCGGAGAGACCGTCACTGCACCGTAAAAGTTGCGATAAAAAAAATTAACTGAAAAATTAAGATAACAGTGAATAGTATTATAAAAAATGAATAATAATGATTGTTTGTAAAACATTGCAATACTGAAGTACACACGAAAAATAAGAAAAAAATACTACTGCAACAAAGTCAAAATGGCCAAATGCTCTACAAAGTCTAGTTTTGTCAGATTTGGCCATAAAGTGGCCAACATGGCAACCCTACATGTAATAAATAGAGGGGAGATCAGCTGATTTTGTGTAAATACCAAAACTACTACTACTACTTATGAACTACTTGGTAGTACTATAACTACTACTTGTATTTTTCCTCTGTGCTGAATGTCAATATTATTAAAAGTCAATGAGATTGTCAGATTTTACAATATAAACATCTTTTGTTTTTGGTTTCATATTTATTGAAAAAATGTTATAAAATTAAAGGGGGGGATTCTTTCTTGCCTAAATAAATAAATATTTTCACCAAATTATTTTTTTCCCACCCACAAAGTAACCTTTTCAAAAATCAATTTGGTAAATCAGGGAGTTACTGAAAGTTTTATTAAATTTCATGAATTAGTTGAATTTAGATTTTTAAAAATGCGTGTATATTTTGCATTGAAAATTTTCTACGTTTTTCTCTTCTTCAAATCAAATGTAAACACAAAATTCAAAAACAAATAACTCCGTTTCTACTTGATGAAAGAAAATAATTTTTATATACGGTTTTTCTCAGATTCCTCTTCTTTATAATGGTATAAATTTTAGGAAAATTGATTAAAGACCCTTATGTGATTAGATTAGATCAATGAATGGGTGTCGATTTTTCGACAAGTCAGTGGTCATAGCTAAAAAAAAGATTTAATAAAATCTGGTACAGTCATTTTCAAATTTAGTTGGGGTAAAAATAAAAAACAACCCCAAAACGACCGTTATTGAAAGGGTGGTGAAAGAAAGGAAATATACGAATTTTGTTTTTATTAATGTTGAACTGTATGTATTTCTTGTTTTAGATTTAAATGGATCAATAATACAACAAGAAAAATGCAATTATTGTTCCTTTAGGAAAAAAAGCAGTAGCACTACTCTAAGCATCCTCTAAGAGATTTCATCAGTCCCTATTTTTAGAGGTGTTTTATTGTAAGAAAAAAAGCTAAGAAGAAAGAAAATGAAAACAAAAATCACCTGAAATAAGTGATTATTAAAAAGAACAAAACTTAGGAATTATAAGGAAATAAAGAATGCTGTTTTGACAACAATAAACAAAAGGAGATAGAGTCCCCCGACTTACAATATTTCGATCCTATTTTTTTAAAAATTGCAAATAAAACTAAAAATACCATTTCATAAGGTATCTACAACGCATTCGACTTACGATCTTATTTTAGGTTCTATCGTAAGTCGAGGACTAAAAAAAGGGAAAAAAAGCAGATATCATCTTCATATCTGACCTTGGATGGATGAGGAAGTGAACCATTTTTT
>VCCN01004835.1:2286395-2298527 GCA_006491835.1 Architeuthis dux
GACGTGCACAGACTTTCAGAAGGGCAGGGGCTCAGAAGGGCAAGGGCTTAGAAGGGTGAGGGATCAGAAGGGCAGGGGCTCAGAAAGGCAAGGGCTTAGAAGGGCGAGGGCTTAGAAGGACGAGGGCTCAGTTGACAAAAGGGCACTCCAACATTTAGTGCAGAGGTTCCCAACCTGGGAGCTGCAGACCCCTGAGGGTCCGCAAAGGTTCCCTCGGCTAGACCTTGCTTATATACCCTTATGCATAGCATAAATGTGAAACCCAAAATACTTATCTATTCATATTTACAAATGTAAAAATAAGACTTTAATATAACAGCCACATATACTTAACTGGAAAAAATACCACTAATTACAGTAATATATGATTGATTGATTGATTTGTTTAGCGGCATATCAGCCCTTGATGGGTCATTTAATGCCGAAAACAGTTTAAAATTCCTCCAAAATAGTCTTATTTTATTTTAACTAGAGTCTTGCGACTTTGGTGAAAAAACAGGTGGCCCCTGTTTTGGGGTTCTTACCCCTCTGCAAGGGATGCAGTCGGCGTATTCTAGGCCCCAGCCGACAGGACCGAGTAATATATGATAAGTGATAACTATATAACTGCACCCAAATATACTAATAAAACTTTTAATACAACTTCTACTACCCAGGGGTGCCGGAACCACGGGGCAGCTGCTCCTTCTGCCTTCTTGGCACAGGGTCAGCGGGGCAGCTGTGTGCCCACTGTGGAAAAAGGAAAGTGTGAGACATACTGAATCAAATATTTATTTCTAATCACGAACTGAATAAAAATGTTCTCATGTCTCAGTGTTGCCAAGAATGGTTTGTTATTTATAGCAACAAGAGTTCTCTAGACTTTAGAGGTAGAAACATTCTAAAAAAAACAAAACGTTATTACTTAAATCTGTAGAGTAGCAAACATCTGTGTTTTGTCATATTCATTTCATCTCATTTTATGAAACAAACAAGATGTTATCAACTTCCTCTTTTGATCTTCCACTGAAAATCACTAACTGGACGAGTAGTGGGTGAGCCATAGAATATGACAAAATGTTCTTGCATGAACCCAATTGAAAGGTCACGTGTTCTGTTGTAGACAAACCATTTTTATTCCAATTTATCTGACAAAAATCTATGATAGCTGAAAATTTGGCCGATTTAAAAAAAAAATTAGTAAGTTTAATAAAAGCAAACATTTTGTTCTCATTAATAATTTGTTCTGGAGTCTTAGTTATTTTATTTGATAAGTGGACTTTAAATGAGTATATAAAACATTTTTAGCAATAGAGTTAGCTGGAAATGCAAACTTTAGCCGATTTTAGTCATTTTTTTGCCATCACAATAAAAATATATGTCGTAAAAAGCCCTTTCTGAAAAACTTCCCCCCTGCTCCAAATTGGTTCCTGCTACTACCACAAATTACCATAAGATATGAGAGATGATAACTAAGTACACCTAAATATACTAAATAAACTTTATTACTACTACTACTACTACTACTTCTGCTACTACCATAAATTACAATAACATTATTTTCTACTGGCAAGAGTTCAAGCCTTGTTTGAAGCCAAAGTTTTTGTTCTGATTTCATATAATTTATTTTGAAGGCTGAAGAACATATCTGTCAAAAATGTTCTGATAAAAAAAACCCAGAATAAAGATGATGAAATTATAGTCCAGTTGAATGTCACCCAAATATGGCTATAAAACTCTGATTGTAAATTGTATAGTTTCACACACTCACTCACTCACTGTTAAAAATGGTGCACAACTTTTCTGCAACATTTTTAACATCCAGTGAGTGGGTCTGTGGAGTGTGTTGATTACCCAATATAAGTTACATATTAACTTCTGTTTTTCTTTCATGAATTTTCCACACATTCACTCACTTGATATTAAAAATGGTGCACAACTTTTGTGAGCCATTTTTAACATCAAGTGACCATGGAACTTTACAATTTACAATTGGTATAGCCATTTTATAGCCATTTACAATCGGGGTAGCCATTTTATAGCCATTTTATAGCCAACTTGTCCTATCTTTATCAATGTTATTGACACAGCATTCTGGCAGATCCATCCTTCAACTCTAGTAGGATGATTTATGCCAGTCTCCACGAGGCCGTCAAGTGGGGTGGGGAAATAAGCAGCCATGGTTAATGAAAAAAGGGACAATTAAAGCTGTGTATCTTGTCAATTTGTATCTGTTGTACAAAGTTAACATTTTCTTGTAAAACACTAAAAATCTAGTTTCACGTTTTCGGATGTAACTTTTTATGCCCAACAGATACAAATTGACAAGATACACTGTTGGGAAGCTGATGAAATTCGCTTTCCAACAACATAACATGTCAATCTATTTACCTTTTTCTAGGTTGACACTATTTTGCTCAAAGTTCTGCAGGAATATATCGGTGTGAGTGTGAACGCAGACCAAAACTATCATTTTTGACATTTCTTTTAGGAAATTTCAAAAATAACTTCCAAAAAACATATATATAATTTGCGACATGTCAAACAGAAGGGAGGAAGGGGGTAATGCGAACACACGGACACAAAATTGGCTGTTCTGCTGTGTATGTGTGTGTCTGTATATGTGTACCTGTGTTCATTTGGTGGCTGCTGGTAATATACAATACTGCTTATAAGTATTTGAACAAAATTGTTGTGCTGATTGCAAAAGATTTAGTTCTTCTTGTGTAAAGTTCCGTTTTTTAACTCTCAAAACCATACAAGCAAAATTTCTGTTTGTTTAAATACTTATAAGCAGTACAGTAACTACTGCTGCTACTGTTGCAGATGTTTTAATTTCGTTTTTTAACCAAAATAAATACAGGAATTTAGGTTAAACTTTAAAATTACTGTGTAAACATACTGACACAGAACACAGCTTTAGATAAACCGGTAGCAAAGTAACAGGCATATACTAGTATCTTTTAGTTCAGACAGACATTGTTTACTTAATAGAAAATCAATTGTAAGCATAAAATATCTAAACAATTAGAAAAGCAAACAAATTTTCTGTATTGAATAAAAAGATCGAAACTCCAGTCTGGGGCAAAATGCCAGACGTGTCAAGAATTGTGTCAACAAACAAGTTTCAACACATTTACTCTTCATCCCGGATTTAAACGCAGAAAAACCGACACAAATTATCGAGTGACCTGTAATGTATAATTGACCAAATTCTTTGACAGATTTTCTGAGATGACGAAATATCATTATTTTATTCTGATCTAATTGGATTCTTGGTTGTTAGAGTCACAAGGTTTTTGCAGTTGTACAAATTACTTTTGCATACTTGAAGCAGGTCAGACCGTTTTGAATGTCAATTTTTGTCATCCAACTTTGATTACACCATAATTGATGTCTACTGAGATACAAATTTAAACTCTGCAATTAGAAATCTTCTAAAAATAAAGCAGGCATTATAGAAATAGAGGATTAAGTAATTCAATGATTAGTGGATTGGATTTTGAAAGAAAATTATTTATTTTTTACTTGAAGTATAGTGAAAAATGCTCTTTCTCCATGATTAAAAGGTGAAGAATTTACACAAAATACAAAAGTGATGTATACAGTATAATTGACCAAATTCTTTAAGATGGTTTCTGTTAATTTCTGTAGAAACATCAACTTGTAACCATTGAAAAATCTCCTTCATCAAATACAAATTAGGAGAAAATATTTTTTATATTGGTCAATATTTGCTGAATCACTGGGGAGAATTGATTTACCATTATTATTAGGTTTTGATTAGTATTTAGTATAGTATAGTATTAAACAACTTGGATGGAATTAAAGGATAAGCTCTCGATGAGACTTGAACTCTTGTCCCTTGTGCCTCAGGGAAGCCTGGTTAACTGTACCAGCTGCTCTTACTGACTGAGCTACGTGAATTCTATGAACATTTTTAGAACATTTTATTTTAGTGTGAAAAAAAGTATACAATTTGTATATACAAGCACACATCATAACAATCATATTTATACAATATCTAGGGCTGTGAACCTTTTACAAGCACACATCATAACAATCATATTTATACAATGTCTTGGGCCTTAAACCTTTGACAAGCGCACATCATAACAATCATATTTATACAATATCTTGGGCCTTAAACCTTTGCGGTGGTGTAATAAACATCATAATTCTTCTTAAAATCATTTACATCTTTTGATAGCACTACATATTCTGGTAATCTATTCCAAACCCCACTACTCTATTGTTAAAAAAGGATTTTCTGATATTCAATCTACTTCTATATGCTTCTACCATATATGTGTGGCCTCTCAGTTCTTGTACCCCCTTCTAGTAAAAATTTACATCAGGGTCTACTATTTCGAAACCATGCATCTCTCCTATTTTCTAACAATGTTATTAATCTTAACACTTTTAGCCTATCCTCATAACTCATACTCTAGTATAACGGGCGATCTGTACTTCTTCTTCTCTGGTCGCCGTGAGAGAAAGAGCCGTTGAGAGAAAGGAAGAGAGATAATAGTCTCAGAGAAGGAGAGAGACGATCATTTCTTCTGCGGCTGCGGACTGCGATGATCATGATGATGATGATGACTCTCTGTCCGGGTCTGCTGACGAAAGCTGATCTTTCTGTGGAGGGAAAATCATTTTGGACAAAAACTCCCCCATGTGTGTGGAGAGAAAAGATGACAAAATTCACGGATCTTCAAATTTAAATCTGGGGTTTTATTTCTGCATATGCAGGTCAATTTCTGGGCTGGTCTGCGTATTTCATCGAGGTATGGAAATTCTGTTGCATTTGGGTTTCTAAAAGAGTTGGTCACTTTTTAGCTGCTACTACCACGAAAATTAAGCTGGTAACTGCCTCTTAACCCAGTCGGGTGGAAGAAGCCATTTCATCTCTGACCTGTTGCTCCGGATTCAAATCTCCCACTGGCCACCGCTTCTAACTGGCTCTCACCCCCACCCTGACGGCGGGGATGCCGTCTCAGGTCTCGACCCCAACTGCCTCCCTAACCGTTTCGATCTAGCCCCTTATATATGCTAATGGTCATACGCTCCTCCCTCTTTTCAAATCTTCAACGGTTTTTTGGTAACCCGATCCTCTAGTTGGTCATGTAGGCAGTTTAACCCATATTTCAAATCTGACCAGCTTCCAACGGCTATCGGTAACATGATCTAGGTGTATTTTGTTACAATACTTTTTAATTCTGGTACTAAGTTGCTCATCTCTGGACTTTTTCTAAAAGATTTTTATCTCTCTCCAAGTATGGTGACCAGACTTGTGCACAGTACTCGAGGTGTGGACGGACATAAGTCTTATATAGTATAAGGAACAAGTCCTTGTCTATATATGAAAAGGTATGCTTAATCAGTCCTAGCACCCTGTTCACCTTAGCCGTAGCACTGGCAATATACCTGGAGAATGATAGTTTATCAGTTACTATGATACAAAGATCCTTTTCATCATTTACAATATCTAGTATATTTCCGTTCATACAGTAACCGTAACACGGATTTCTATGTCCTACGTGTAACACCTTACATTTATCTTCATTAAAAGCTAATAACCATTTGGTAGAAGATCAAATCTAACCTTTAAACCCACCCTCTATTCTTCTCTGATCGCTCTTGGCATCATATTTGTTATTGTTTTTACACTAGCAGTGTCATTAACAGCAATATTATCTTTATTTTTTTTATTAGATGAAGCATTGTAAACCATTATTATTAATTTTTTACTAGTATTTTCTTTTAAAAAGCAGCTAAAATACTAAGATGAAAGAAAATACGATAATGGCTGACAATGTTTCATCTAATAGAAAATTGATTTGTTTGACAGCTTTAGTTTAGACAAGAAGAAAATGTTAACTTATTATTCAAATGGTTCTTTGGACGATTGAACTCCTGGTTGTTTGTGTTGTAAACACAACGTTTCAGCTGATCCATTCTTCGGCCTTCTTCAGGTGTAAAATGTAAACACGACGTTTTGGCCAATCCATTCTTCGGCCTTCTTCAGGTGTAAAATGTGTTTACAACACAAACAACAAGAAGGAGTTCAATTGTCCGAGGAACCATTTGAATATTAATGACCCTTCTCAAAACTATAGAAAAGAACCATTTGAATATTAATGACCCTTATATAACTATAGAAAATATGTTAACTTATTGTTTAAACCTTGAAACTTCCAACAAATTTTGATGCCACGCATTTTTTGGATGAGTATCTTCATCTTTGTTGTTTTTAACACAATATTTCAGCTGATATATTCTTCGGCCTTCCTCAGGAGTATATTGCATCTGGTGGTATTTAAAAGTTGATTAGTATTTCTTTTCTTCTTTCACATCATCTCCTCAATAAGAAGAATACTGTTTAATAAGGTCATGTCACCAAGTACTAAGTCTTGTGCTAGTGACCGAGAAAAACTGTTACAACTTTGTTAGTATTGTGAAACACTGTGTGGTTCCATGAGTATTTGGACTAGTATCCTCATCTTTGTTGTTCTGATCACAGCATTTCAGCCAGTAAGCTCTCCAGCCTTCCTAGTGTTGTTGAAATTTTGCAATTTCCATGATTTATTCAGACTAATATCCTTATCTTTGTTGTTCTGATCACAGCATTTCAACCAGTAAGCTCTCCAGCCTTCCTAGTGTTGTTGAAATTTTACAATTTCCATGATTTATTCAGACTAATATCCTCATCTTTGTTGTTCTGATCACAGCATTTCAGCCAGTAAGCTTTCCAGCCTTCCTAGTGTTGTCTGAAATTCTGCAATGTCCTTATTCCATGATTTATTCAGACTAATATCCTCATCTTTGACCGTTTTTGTGTACTGGTTGACAGAATATTGTGTTTTTTCTTACTTTGATCAGCTATGCAGAGTATGCTTTAAAAAATAGAAAGAAATTCCCTTTAGTTACAGGGATGATGTTGGTTGTCTGCAGATGAATGAGAGACGTGGGGGGAGGCCAGTTAGGACTGTGCCCCACATTGTTGCTCATGACAGAGTGGGCCACCTGGTGGGTGGACTGTATTCAAGTATTTTCCTGTGTTATCACTGATGTTGTTTGTGAAACAATGAAAAGTGTTTCTTGTTTACTGGCCCTTCTTTTCAACATCCACACTTGATTTCATTTCCTCTCAGAAAACCTGACCTCTTGACTATAATGGGAAACCGGAATATCAGAGAAGAGGCTGACAATTAAAAACTTCCTTGAAATCTTTTTGAATCAAAGAATTTTAATGCGAAATATGAATGTAACTCTGAACACCAAATTTGAAGGTAAATAATAGTTAATTTGCAAGTCAGGAAACGATGTTGAGTTTTTATATTTGAAACCGTCAACCAAAACTGTCAACATCAACATAGGTTTCTTCAGTTTTTAAGTTGGTTTGGCTGGCTATGTATGTATGTATAGTGTACAGGCTGCACTAATGGAGCTAGAGTGCTGAAAATTTAAACAATTACTCCTTATGCCTAGAATAAATGTTTTTTTGTTTTTTAAAATTCCTCCCAAAATAGGTTTTTAGTGGGGGGTTCAATTTATAATGTAAGTTTATGCTAAATTGATCCCTTAGTTTGTGTCCGGCAGTGTTCATACATGTTTTTTTTAAAAATTCAGACTTTTTTTAGTCCTCACCACCAAAGAAAAGGCAAAAGAAGTAACTTATTCTTATTATTCATGCTGTCGAAAGATGTTGGTCACGAGATGGTTTCTATTGAGTGACTAACCATTTTTTAACTGATCACCCCCAACATGGCATGCTGCCAAAAGACGTTGGACACGTAATGGTTTCTATTGAGTGACTAACCATTTTTAATTGATCACCCCCAACACGGCATGCTGCCAAAAAAGACGTTGGTCATGTGACAGTTTCTATTGAGTGACTAACCAGACCTTTTCCCCTGTCTATTCACATTCCTGTCAATTCCTTGTGGAGCATAGGGCCACAACCACTCCACTGCTGCAATTTCATTAGCAAGTAAGTTGTTTATGGGGGTGGAGTTGCTAGCCCTACACCCAAACATCCTCCTTTATCCAGGCTTAGGACCAGCTATGGCGATTGCCAAGCTGTAGGTTTTTTCTGTCAGTCTAACCTATGCTTAGATGGACTGCCTTACAGGGCTAAAGGGCTTCAACTGCTTTGCTATTAACCAAAAGCTGAGGGGAGAAGGCTGTAATGTGAAGTGAATGTAAACAGCCCTGGCTAAAATTCGAACTTGGTCTGCCAATTTCATCTTCTGTGCCGGTAACTGTTATGTCACTCCACACCTCCACCTCAACTTTAGAACAATATCATCTTGTCAAGATTTTGGCATTTTTGGTTTGAACTTTCATGACATTCACTTGGGTTTAGGGTCAGTGTTCGAATTTGCTGCAAAAATAAATTGAAAGCAGAAATCAAGTTTGCTTTTCATTTGGAATGAAGTAATTAACAAAAAGAATCCATCTCTTCTCCTCCAGATATGGGTAAATAGTTGGGCAGACTGGGCTCTTCAGCCTTGGTTGATAACCAGTCTAGGAGACGGGCAAACCTGAATTCAAACTTGGAAAGTCCAAACTCTCATCCAGTGTTGTGAGAGGTTGGCAACGGACAGAATAGGGAACAAACAAAATAATAATAAAATAAATAATAAAAATGAAAAGGTGATCAATTAAAAAGTTGGAAAAAGAGGTGATCAATGAATAAGTTACTTCTCTCGCCTTTTGTTGGGCTGTGATCACTAAAAAAAGGTCTGAATTTTCAAAAAACAAGCATGCACAAAATAGTGACTAATTTAGCATAAACTTACATTGCATATTGAACCCCCCTCTTAAAACCTATTTAGGAGGGGATTTAAAAAAAAACAAAAAAATCATTTTCCCTACTCATTGAGGGGAGTGTGTGTGCAAAATTTCAAGTTTCTACTATGAACGGCTAGGACTGGACGAAGTCCGGATACATAGATGTATATAAATGTGTGAACACATGAATAACCTAAACCCAGCAATAAACCAGTGTTGTAGATAGCAGTGATTAAGAAGATTTAATGTCACTGATTTATAATTTAAATTGCTATCTTAGGTGTCAGACAGACAGAGAGACGGACAGACTGAGAGACAAATTGAGAGACGGACAGACAGACACACCGAGTGACAGACAGACAGACAGACAGACACAGAAATGCTTGTGTTTCATCAACTGGCCAAAATGTTTACAGGAGAAGCTATTGTCAATCGACAAATTTGCATAAAAAATGTCAACGAAGAAAGCAGTTTAGGCAGAACAATACATATCAAAATTAAATGGAAAATATGAGGTCTAACCGGAAAGTATCCAGCCATTTAATAATAATGAAAAATAGCCTACCTAGGGCAATGGCGCCTTAGTCCTCTTCAAAGTACTTCCCTTGAGATTTCACAAACTTATCCCAGCATCCCTTCCACTTTTCAAAACAAGTCCTTTTTCAGGATTGCCACCAGATGCCTTGTTGCGTTCTCCTTAATCTCGTACATGGTCTGAAATCTCCTCCCTTTCAACGGCAAAAAGCCAGAAAGTCACAGGGATCCAAATCTGGACTGTAGAGGATAGACAGACCTGCATCAGATGTGAAGAATGGACACAGTTCGGTCATTGTGAATGCGTCGGTCACACAGTACACAAGCTCACTCAATGGCATCTCACTGCTGATTGAGTAACCCCACAGGAGAGAGTCTGTTCACACATGTGCAGTAAGGTCTCCACTGATGGGTTGCAAAGTTACATAATGGCCACACAACCGGTTCTTGAGATATTCAATTGGGTGTGTACCTTCTGGATAGACTTTGTACATTTGAGACTGCCATCTTAACTATTAATTGCTTTCACTAATTTCAAGGTTGTGATATTGAATTATAATTATAATCTTGTTGAATTACTTTTAGTAAAACCTTCATCGAGCACTGAAATCCTTGTTTGTATATCCTTCATTCTTTTTTCATCTTAAAAACTATCAATCTCTCATTTAAGAAGCAGTTGTCATCAGATACCAACAGGCTGCTCTCAGTAAATCTATAAAACATTGTTACCTATTGATCAACAAATGCCAAGTTGTGGATTTAGGAGCCAAGAAGTAATTTGTTTGGTTCAGTGCTGCTAAATGGAGAGCGGTCGATGGTCCAACTTCATTAATTAATCAGAGGTTTTTTCACATTAGGAGAGCACAAAAAAAAGAATCAATGGACCCACCTTTGGTCAAACAGCCCCGAAAACCTGTTTGTGTAAGAGAGAAGCTAAGACCTTTCAAATCGGTCAATTTTCTTTATCAAACATTTTTTTTACCTCTTCCAACTATATATATGTATTCACTCATGTCTGTGTGTCTGTCTATACAATATCTCCAAAAGTTCTCAATGAAATTTTGTGGAAGGGTGGGCCAATGGGCTATGGAAGACTTGATCAAATTTGGAGGCAGATCCAGGAATCTTTTTTCATTGAGAGATATTTTTTCATATATTTATATATATTCACTTGTGTTTGTCTGTTTGTCCACACAATATTTCCAAAAGTTCTCAATGAATTTCAATGACATTTTGGGGAAGAGTGGGACATGGGCTAAGGAAGAATTGAATAAATTTTGGGGTGGATCCAGGAATTTATTTTTTCGATTGAAAGATATTTTTTCATGTAAGGATATTTTTTCATGTAAGGAAAATCAAAACTTACAACTTACACAGTTACTTTCCTTGCATCATTGCTATATATGAACTAATTTTCATTCAATTTTTAGTTAGTGTATGATATATGCGCATTCTGAGTGCTTACTAGTTTATTAAAATGTGATAGACCAGGATTTCTTGAAGATAGCAATCCCACTTTAATCTTATGATTAGAATTATAAAAATATTTTTCTGGGGGTTGAGTGCTTTCAGTAGACATGAGGACAAAGGTATAATAAATAGTAATGGTCTGTGAGATAAGCTTGCTAACCACTGCTCCATGGAAAGGCATACAGGTATATTTACTGGACAATAACAGCTCTTGTGCAATACCACATTTCTGGCGTACTCAGTGAGGCTTGATCTCACTATCAATTTCTTGGGTAAAGGTCTACATCCATAAAACAATTCTATTTACAATGTAACTGTATAGTAAACTGGAGCATTACTTTCAGTCTGTTGTACGGAAGTGAGGGTTTGAAGCATGGTGTTACTTCCCTTGTTACTTCCCATTGTAAATAGAACGCACCTCGTAAAAACTTAAAAAACATTTTTAGGAAGATTGTTAGGGTCTAACGGATTAAAAGCACAAACAATTATTTCTGTTTTTTTTTTACTTGGTTAACGGATGTAGATCCTTACCATTTCTTGCAAGATCAGTATTTTAACCACTGCACTCCCACAAGTGCTCAATTAACTCTTAGATTAATAGACCGCTTGTAACCGCTGTGGAACTCTTTAAAAAAAATGGAACTTTTGTGAATTGAATTAAAGAAAGATTTAAAAATTTACCAAAAGGTGCAAGGGAAGTAACTTTAATCAGAAGTTACTCCCCTTGAATTATTAATTGAATTTCTCAGTATGTATTTAAGAGTTAACAAGTCTGAGCAGCCATGGTTGGCATCAGTATCCACTGGTGGTGGTGGGGGTCAAACAGGGCATTTGATCCCACCCCCTGGATCAGGCCTTCTCACCGAGCACGAGGGGGTTTGAAAATTGGATATTTATAGTCAATAAAGGGTAATGGTGCAGTACAATAATTTTATGTAACCCCAACTTAATGTTCCCATATAAAAAGACTATTTTATTATTTGCTGTATTATTATTTGCTATATTATTATCTGCGATCGTGTCACCCCTGGTCAGGTCATGCATCTCCGTCAATGGTCAAATGCACCATCTAACATCTGGATCTGGATGGTACTTGTTTAGACTACAAATGGCAGAAAGTGCAGCACCTTCTCCATGGGTGGAGTGCCTATCGTGTACCAGAGTTGCCACTAAGATATATTCTGCATATATCTTTTTGCCCTCACCCCCTTGGAAATACAGGAACTCCTTGATTAACATTGTTTCATTCAATGTCGTTTCGTTATAACGTTGGTGAGAAAAAAAGATATAAATATACGATAACATAAAATATTGTAGATAGAATTGTAAATTAAGTGATTTTTCTGACTAGAC
>VCCN01004835.1:2381543-2393204 GCA_006491835.1 Architeuthis dux
TCATTGATCACCACTTTTTCCAATTCTTTAATTGATCATCCCCGGCATGGGATGCTGCCAAAAGACGTTAGTCATGTGATGGTTTCTACTGAATGACTAACCAGACCTGTTGATAATTGTGTCTATATTTGGAGACTTCAGTGGCTTTACAAATTTCTGGTGATGATAACCAGCCTCACCAACAAGGTATGTATGTATTATCGTTCTCCTCCGCTTATACCCTCGGTGGAGACGCGCACTCAGTCGATGAGCCACAGTGATCGATGAGCCAAACGCATGGAACAGCCTAAGTGAAAAGACGGTCACATCCAAGAATATCAATATTTTTTCAAATAATCTTAATTCTGATATCGGCCATACCAAATTTAACTATCAATTTTCTTATTAGTTTAATCCCACCCCAACTAAACTAAAAGGTGGCTTAATGACGCAATTAACTGCTGTAAAAAAAAGAAACCTATTTTAAGTACATATAAGTACATAACATTCAAGCACATTACCGACGAGCAGTGTTGCCAACTCAAAAAATATTTTCGCGCTAGTTTGACTACCAAAAAGCGCTAATATTTTTTTAAATAGACAAAAATGGCCAAAAAACACCAAAAACCCTAAAAAAATGGTCCAAAATAACCAGAAATGGCCAAAAAACGCAAAAATAATGGTAAAAATAACCAGAAAATAGCCAAGACGTTTTAGGCGCAAACACACTAATTTAGCGCTTTTTGCACTGCCAAAACAAGGAACGCGCTGAATCTAGCGCGAAACGAGCTAACTTGGCAACACTACCGACGAGGTAGATGCTATAAAACTGAATTGTTTCCCCTTCATTTGGAAACAAAACTAAATGATCTCCCTTAGATAATCGTTAGTCAGCAGCAGTAGTGTCCCTTTGCCAGCAGTGCGAACCAGAGAAGAGACGGTGGCTCCCTCTAGAGATGACATAATAATAATGGCTTCTCTTTAGACAAGAAGAAGCAGACATAAAAGAAATGAGTGTTCGGGGAAGGAGAAGTACATCAAGTGATATTATTATGTCGACCACCAACACAACACCCAGGGATAAGTTTGATGCTGCTGTTAAGGTCATCAGGAGTTTACCCAAAAATGGTAACTGCGATTAATAATCATTCAGTTTAACGTATTTTCATGCGTGAATTGTTGGCGTCTGCACGTAGTAACACTTACAGATATTTGGGTTTTTTAAAAAATGTGATTTCATTTTCTAGTTTTTGTAACAAGAAATAATATACATAAGTTTATAATTATATACATACACAGACATAGACACACACAAACATATATATATATAAATATGTGTTAAAACATGGCTCATACAGAGTTTAAACTTTGTTTCACTACATACTGTATTGGCTTTTATTCACTATATATACAATTGTTGCAGTGATATTTTAATGTAAATTTGATTTTAATTCAAAATGACGATTTTTAAAAATTTTTAGTTTATGTAACAAGAATATATATATATATATACTCGTCATAATTATTATTATTATGATGTGGACGTGGTATTTATAACAATAGTGAATATTCACTAATAAGTGAGAAACAAATTTGTCGTGGATATACCATAATATTGTTATATTATATTTTATATATATATATTGTTGCAGTGATATCCTAATGTATTTTTGATTTTTTTTTTTTGTTTTTTTTTTGGTTAAAATTCAAAATGATGAGATTTTTTAATAGTGAAAGTGAAGAGAAAATGATCCCAAAGAAATGGCGTAAAATCAACACAAACCAAACCACGCCTTCCCCTTAAAATGAGGACATTTATGTACAGGTTAAGAAGTGTGGTCCCTTAAAACATGTGTTGTACGGCCTACAGATCTAATAGCTACTTATTGTAGTATTTTCTTAATTTCAACCCAGTTATTTTCATGGGAGTATAAGATAAGCAGGACCGAATGTTATTTATGGAGCCCTGGGCTTAACATTTCTTGGGGGCTTCCAGGCCCTTCTGTTTTGTATTTAGCTATTATTATGTTCAAACAAATCAAAACAGAAATGAAATATTCATAAAATAATGATGTCTGATTTAACGTAATGTCCTTTGAGAATCAATAATCTATCTCTATATAATATAATAAATCCTCAAACAAATTAAATGAAAACACTGAAAAACATCGAAAATGATAAAATATCTTTAGGTAAAAGGTTTGGGTTCTGCACAGCTTTACACTGTTTGCACGGCCTTAAGTAGGGCCCTGGGTCCCTATCAAGATGTTACAATCTCTTACAATCTCTTAATAGCTACTTATTGGACTGTCTTTAAAAAACATTATTAAAATTGTTTTTTCTTGTTTAAAAAAATATGTTTATATGAGCCAGATTACAATAATGTATGTCAGAAATGTCCACTTTGTTTACCATTACATTTATTGTAAATAGAACCCCCCTCGTAAAACTTTAAAAAAATGTTTTTCTACAAACGAACAAATTCCTGGAAGGTTCTAGTGTCTATGGACCAAAATCCCCCAAAATTACTGTAATAAAAATGTGTTTCTATTGTTTTTCGACTTGGTTAACAGAACGGATGTGAATCTTGACCGTCCATTTCCCCCATTTTTCCATGCATGTCTATAAGTACGATTTACGACAAGATGATTTTATAATCAAACGCATGATGACGTACACAGCTGGCAGGGTTTATTGTCGTAAAATGTCATAAGTATTTTTTTTCTGCATTTGTGTCTTTATTTATTTCATCACACATCACACACAATACTGTAAAGATTTTAAGACATGCTCTACGACTTAAAAAAAAATCACTTCTCTTGATATGTACTTATTTTTTCTAAATTATGATCTGCCTACTTTTAAGTAGATTATAAATGTAGTAGATACCCTTTTGATAAATATCATGTTTCAATTCAATTTTACCCGTGACAAGTTCTACTTGATTAGTGCAATTCATATACTTAATTAATGGATCATATGTCTTTTAGACCAGTTTTGCATCCTAGAATTTAGGCTGGTAAAAACATGCTAAAATACCATCTTGTCAATGGTTTTTATAAGCAAAGCACCATAAACTTGAGAATTCTTTTTTCAGATTTATTTTAGTAGTAGATTGACTCTCTTTGTAAAACAGAGCCTTTTTTGTTAGTCCCCACCACACTAAATAATTATAGCTATTACAGTGCACCGTATTTCTGTTTGCTAAATAAATGTAAATAAAAAACGCCCAACCTACTGACTGACTAACCTTAGACTATTATCTCGATAACCATAGCTGGTAACAAGTTTATAAAAAAAAAAAACAACAGGTCAGTAGTCGGTCAAGTTTTAAGTAAAAGTAGTAAGTAAAAAAAAAAAAATTAGGTAGTTTATATTAAGGCAGAAAACCTTACTGAAAGTTAAAATTGAAGTCTTAGATATCATATGGAAGTATGAAACGAGATGAGATTTCCGAGAATGATATTCTCAATTTTTAAAAATTTCTCGATTCCCTACCCTAACCTAGTTTCTAAAAAAAAAGCTAGGTCAGTAGTGATTCAGGTGTATAAAAACTAGGTACTAGGTCGGTCAATAACTAGGTAACCGCTATGATAATAACAGCCAAGATGCCAAAATGTCCTTGACTTTTATTACTAACATTTACTTATCAAACAGAAATATGAATAGCTATAAGTATTTAGAGTGTGGGGGGGTGGGCAACTAAGAAAAAAGACCGAAAACAACTACTTTTTACCTTGTCTGAATGGAATCTTTCTGCTTTTAGATTTTGTGGTACACACTTTTGTGTGTGTGGGGGGGGGAGAGGTCTTGTCAAAACAAAGAACTAAAACAATTGTTTCTTATATAAATATTTACATTTTATCGCCCAAATAACAGCAGATATATGAGATATGTCCGGAAAGTATCCAGCCATTTAATATTAACTAAAAATAGCCTACCTAGGGCATTGGTGCCTTAGTCTGCTTCAAAGTACTTCCCTTGAGAGTTCACACACTTGTCCCAGTGTCCCTTCCTGTCATATAGTGAATAACTAAATTGTTTCGATTTATAAATAATCATATGTAGTAACACTGAGAAATTAATCACCAAACTATATGAACTCTCTATCAATAGCTAGATGGACTATTCCAGTAACTTCTAATAGTAACACTAGTGAGTTCCACCAGAAGACCACGACTACTACTACAAGACACTGATGTGGTATGCGTGGCCATCTTAGTGGTTACTTCAAATTGTAACACTTTCCCTGTCTTACTGTGGTCTAATGTGTATATCTTGAAATGCGGCTACATCATTATATCTGGCGATGAGGATGAGATTATGCCATAATAATAGCATTAGTCACTACTAAAACGAACGCTACTATTCGTCTGTGGATTCAACTACTAAACTAAAAAGAAATTCAAGCCAATAATGGCCATTGCTTTAATTGGGGTGATAGGCCCTTATAATGAGGATGAAGAAGAATTTGAATGCTACCGTGCTCGAATGGAGTTATTTAAGATAGCAAATTCTGTTGAGGATAGGAGAAGAGTTCCAGCTTTCCCTTCTGTTAATGGGGCCTAAATTATACCCCTGGGTACAAAATCTTGTGTCTCTAAAAACACCAGCTAAATGTACATTTGATGAATTAGTGGAGACTTTAAAAAATCACTTCAAACCTCAAGTGATTACTATTTATGAGTGCTTTAAATTTTATAATAGGAAACAAGAAATAGGTGAAACTATAGCACAGTTCATTGCTGGCATTAAGGCTTGTGCCTATCGGTGCAAGTTTGGAAAGAATTTGATGGAGATGCTTCACAACAGACTGTCATTGGTATCTGTGACGTAGCAACATACTGTTCCCTCTTGACTGAAGCTGTTCTAAACTTTGAATGAACTGTGGAAATAGCTACGGCTTGTGAGGCCGCTTCAAGACATGTTATGGAAATATGCCAATCTTCTCTAAATGTTAACAGCATAGCACAGTCTAATGAAAAAGAAAAAAAACAAATTTTGATGTAAGCAGCCAGTCTTTTAAACCTAAGATTCCCTGCAGTGGCTGCGGTCAGAACCATTGGCAACGTGACTATCCATTCAAGGACGCAGCGTGTCACAAATGTAAGAAAAAAGGTCATATTAAAAAGATGTTTTTCAAACTCATATGCTGGTAGCTTTTCTAATAATAAATCTAATACAAACCAGAATATAAGAACTTCAAATAGTACTAGCTATGACCAGGATTATTCAAATCTACTTAGCTATGATGATTGTGTATTTTCTAACACAATCGGTCATACTGTAGACCCAATTTTAGTTCCAGTTTATCTGCACAGTGTTTCTATATGGAACTCAATACAGGGGCAAACAATCCTATCAAACAATGTGGTCTACAAAGCAGCATCCTAAGATATACAAGTGTAATGATCAGCTGAGAGTATATGATGGCTCTGCTTTTACATAGGTAAAAGGAGAGCCATCATATACTCTCAGCTGATCATTACACTTGTATATCTTATAGATGAGATGCACATTAATATGACACAAACTAATAGTTCCAAAAATGTGCTAATTGTGGTTGACAATGAGACAATTTGGTCTGCTAAATCTCCCTGTCCAATCTGTTTCTGCTTACCACTCTGGTTTTGTTGAAGATGTTACTTTAAAATGTCCCACCTTATTCTCTCCAGTCCTGAGTTGTTGTAAAGGAGAGACATTTTTTATATTGGTAGCTAAAGAAGTACCTCCTGTGTATTGTAAAGCTAGGCCTATTCCTTACTCTATGAGTGGACCAAGAACTTGACAGGCTGGTCAGTGAATGTATCATTTCTCCTGTCGCTCACTCGAAGTGGGCTGCAACTACAGTCCCAGTTCTAAAACCGAACAGTGCAGTAAGAATATGTGGCGACTACAAACTAACTGCAAATGAGGCTACCAAGGTAGACAAGTACCCTATTTCAAGGTTGGATGATTTGTTTGCAAGTTTGTCGGGTGGAAAAGATTTTTCAAAGTTGGATATCTCACAGGCATATGCACAGCTGCTCCTGAATGAAGAATCTAAACCAGATATTGTTATCAACACAAACAAGGGTCTGTTTCAGTACAACAGATTATGCTTTGGCATATCTTCGGCTCCAAGCATCTTTCAGAGAGCCATGGAACAGTTACTTCAGGGTAAACCGGGAGTTCAGTGCTATCAGGATATCATCCTGATATGTCGGGCAACCGAGGCTGAGCACCTTGAATGACTCATGATGGTCTTGACTAAACTTCAGGATGCTGGACTAAGGTTGCGCACAGACAAATGTGCATTCAGGGTGACTGAGGTGTCATACCTGGGATATCTAATTGATGAAAATGGTATCCACCCGACAAAAGATAAGCTTGTTTAAGCTTGTACATCGGTCGAGTGCAATCCTTGGCACTGCAGATGCTCTCAGCAGTTTGCTGCTACCTATCACTGTTGAGAATGTACTCATTCCTGCGGAATGGGGTAACTTAGTTTATTTTTTAGATGGTTCTCCAGTGACTGCTATTGATATAAAAGTGACCCAGTACTCGCTAACGTCGTCAAGTACTGTGAACGGTGTTGGCAGATTAGTGATAGGAATTATGAGACTTTCGAAAAAGAAACAAACTATCAACACAAAATGGTTGCTTGCTCTGGGGCTACAGCGTAGTAATTCCTACCATGCAACGTCCAGCTATGCTAGCCGAACTTCATGGATAAAGACCCGGAGTGGCTTGTCAAGCAATGCTCGCAATGTCTGGAGCATAGCAAGACTCCAGAGTTGCATCCCTGAGAATGGCCTAGCCAACCATGGAATCATCTACACATGGATTATGCTGACCCTGTGCAGAGTAAATACTTCCTGGTTGTGGTTGAAGTGGACTCCAAGTAGGTCAATGTATTTCCCACAGCCGGTCCTAATGCTGAGGAAATCATAAAACATGCCATTGTTTCTGTTTAATGGGTTTCCCAGTTACTATTGTGCCTGACAATGGTCCTTGTTTCACTAGCAAGGAATTCAAGGCTAATAATGGTATTAGACACATTATCTCAGCAGTATATAAACCATCTACTAACAGTTTAGCTGATAAAATGGTTCAGATTTTCAAGAGTGCTCTACATAGCACTTCAGAACCTTGGGATGCCATATTTGATAAATTCTTATTCAAGTATTGCATTACTCCACGCACCACTACAGGGGTGTCACCTGCACAGATGCTTTTCCAGCATTGCTTCTGCTGCTGACTTCACTTACTCAATCCATGTGGGCAGTTGTGTGATACACCAGTTGGAAAATCAAAAGAGGAACTACTCTTCTTCTGCTAGGATGTTGGACCTGCAGCCAAGTGCATCTATTTCTGTGGTTACCTGCTCACATAGAAAAAACAGGTGTCGACTTGAAGATGGTGGCATAGTGAAGCGTCACCAGGACCAGATAATTACAAGGTCTCTCACACCTATGGAAATATCTCCTGATCATGCCAAATCTCCTCCACCTCATGTTAGCATGTAGCTCCATTACTGGAACCAGCTATACTTGTCCTAGTGACTAGTCCACTGGTGGAAAATTCAACTTCTCCCACTGAACCTGCTCTTAGGAGATCTGCCAGCACAAATCTGTAAACAGTAATCTAAACTAGGAAGGTAGGGGTGTAATATAGTGAATAACTAAGTTGTTTTAATTTGTAAATAATCATATGTAGTAACACTGAGAAACTAATCGCCAAACTATATGAACTCTCTATCAATATCTAGATGGCCTATTCCAGTAACTACTAATAGTAACACTAGAGTAACACTGGAAGTCCACGACTACTACTACATGACACTGACATGATAAGTGTGGCCATCTTGACGGTTACTTCAAATTGTAACACTTTCCGTGTCTTACTGTGGTCTAATGTGAGTATCTTGAAATGCGGCTACGTCATTACACTTCCACTTTTCAAAACAGTTTGCAAAATCCACTTGCAGGATCCCCATCAGCTGCCCTGTCCTTAATCTCGTCCACAGTTTGAAATTTCTTTAAGAAAATCCAGAAGTTGCAAAGAACCAAATCTGGACTGTAGGGGGGTGGGGGGCTGACAGTCTTCTGGGTGATGCAACGTTTTGCCAAAAGAAAAAGCTGCACGAGACCTTAAGAATGGACAGGCTTGGTCATTGTGAATGTGACGGTCACACCGTACACAAGCTCAACCAATGGCATCTCGCTGCTGAATGAATAACCCCATGGGAGAGTGTCCATGCATGCACAATAAGGTCCCTCTGATGGGTTGTCTAGTTACATCAAGGCTACGCAACAGGTTCTCGAGAAATTCAAAATAGCTGGATACTTTCCGCACAGACCTTGCACTTGAAGAGATAAGTAAAAAAGCCCAAGTGGAAACTGTTACAAAATGAACAGAATTCTTGTGATAACCGACTGTTTATATTTTTGTTTTTTAGGCATTTAAATCTCAAAAGCAAACTTGATTGTTTCTCTTGTAATACAAACTATTGCTTCTTAATCATTCCCTGCATTTATTTTGTTGTTTTGCCGTTCAGTGTTCAGATGAAATTCAGTTTTCAGAGCCTCTAATTGAACTTGAGGTTTGCAACTATGGAACAAAATCAATCAGAATTGAACCTTTTATCTTGCTAATAATAATCTGTTATTGGCTGTACCGGTTTTTATCTGGCTGTTATTTACATACGACTTTTGATAACAAAGAAGATATGTTATCTTAATTGCATGCTCTTGATTAGACTCACTGCTCAGTCATATTGTTTTGATTAGTGACATGACACTTATCTGTTAGTAGAACATTAAGGTAGAGAGTTCAATCCTTGGAGTCACCCAATCACTTACTCTCTGAATAAATAATATGGTTAGTAGTGCTGCAAAATTTGCAATACAATGTGTGTGAGGGTGCTGTGCATTGAATTATTGAGTTTGAGCCTCAGACCATTAACATGCTGTCAAAACAATGCATTTAACTCAAGAATTGTATGAAATATGTGCCTCTATCTTTGAACTGAATAAAATCTTCTTTAACCAGGGTCAGGGAGTTTTGAATGTATTTTGCCATTGAAACCCCTCCCAACTTAGAATTTACTTTTCCCACAACACAAAACATCAATGGTAAGTAAGCAAACAATCGCCAGCATTATGATTGATTGATTGATTGTTTTGTTTAACGGCATATCGACCCTTGGTGGGTCATTTAGTGCCGAATTCAATAGGGGGAAGATCCTATGTCCCCGTGACTAGAGACTTGAGGGGGGAGAATCCCAAATCCCTGTCACTGGGACAAATGCCACGAGGACCGGGATAAGCTTTCCAGGACGAATCCCGAGCATGCTAATAGTGATCGCCTCCCAACCAGCTGGCCAAGATATCCTGTTAAATTCTCCCAGATATCCGGAGATACCTGAGCATGCCACAAGGACCCCCGAAGGGCCGTGGTTCTCTGAACTTCGAGGCCATGGTGGTTTCGAAGACCAGATACTCCACTTTGATATCCAGCGCAATTTCTCCCAGGATGATACCCGAGCATGCCACAAGGACCCTGAATGGCCATGGTTCTCTGAACTTTGGCGGTTTCAAAGAACAGATACTACACTTTAATCTTAGCCAAAAGGCCGAGCACGAAAAGCTCACCAGCATTATATACAGTACTTGTCATAAGTATTTGAACAACCAGACATTTTGCTACTTTCGCATGGTTTTGAGAATTAAAAACAGGAACATTACGCAAGACAAGCATTTAGTCATGTTTTGTGGTTCTGAATGCTAAATAAGTTTTTTGTTTCTATCCTTTTAAAATCTTGTTCAGAATTGATCGAGGAGAGGTCATGATGGGATGCTTTGTTTACTCTCTATAGGCTGAATGTCTGCATCTGTTTGTGCTAATTTCTCTCTTGAAGTTCCTCCTTTACTTCTTTATTCCTCAGTGTTATTCATTCTTTTGATGCACGATGTGAAGTCTCCATGCATTTGTGGGTAAAACTTAAAGGTAGAACATATAAGTTTTTGCAATCCCCACAAACAATCCGGTCACAGCTAGTGACAACTGTTGCTACAAGATATAAAAATAGAAAAGCAGGTCTTCCCCACTTAGAAGATTGGTGCAACACAACTTCCTCCTCCACATATGACCTTGTGCCAGACTAAGCTAAGCTTAGTAAATTTCTAATGCTCCATATCAAATGCAAAGATCTGATTTGACCTGGGTGCTGTAGTTTTTGTAGTGTGGATTTTATCGCTGTATTATATAAGGATGTTACAGCTTAATATTGTCTTGGGACTATATTCCTATTTATGACACAAAGATTCATCTATGACTGTCTCTCATTTCACATTGTGGCTCTATGAATATCAATTCCTCCCTTTTTATTCTTCATGTGAAGGAATCTGATGTTTTGTAACCAAAAGATTTTGCTGTTTCTGTCCTGTGTTCTCTCCCAAGTGGATGTTTATTGAGCAGAAAGATGATAGGAAGAAATATTGTGGTGCATAGCACCAAATCATACACCTGTTGCGTTACCATCAATACTGGGGGTACAAGTGTAGCTGTGAAAAAGAGAAGAGCCATGAATAGAAATGCACACATTGCGAAAATCGGCATCAAACATCTCACATTTTATTTCCTTATGTCAACCAATGCTGGAGCCAAACAAAGGATGTCAAAATGTGTGGATGGTCAGCCGAATGAATCTACCATCTGCTGCTATCTCTGTGGACCCTTCTGCCTGTTGCTCCTGCTGCTATATGGGGTTCGTCTCCTACCATCTCCCTGGACCTTTCTGCCTGTCTCGCTGGTCCGCCTGAATAAATGGCTCTTGCTTTCCTTTGTCTTGTCAGGCTCAATTAAATTTAAATTTCTCATTCTCTTCCAATTCCAGCACTATCCGATGCCACCTATCCTGCATCTTGTTCAATTCAATAAATGTTATATTTTTATTAGCTTTGTTAAATTATGGAGATTTTCATTGATGAGAGTTATTAAATCTAGAATAATGACTTGCTGTCTTTAAAGTATTTTGTTATCAAATCATTTTAATTGATGTTGCAGTTCAATGGTATGAGAATAGAATGAAGCAGAGAGTCAGTCAGTCCCTTGTGCTGAAGGCTTGTGATTCATTCCCTTAAAAGTGAGGAATTACTGGTTCTAAAGCCAGTGTTCTATTGAAACAAACAACATTTACCCACCATTACTTGAATTTATACTAATATAAAACTAGTAGTAAAAAAAGCCTTGAGAGAAAATGGGAGCTGCCAAGTTGCTCTCATATCCTCTGACAAGCTATTGGATTGAAACTTAGTTTTGTCTAATTTGTTCTCAGTAGATTGAAAAAAACAATCAAGATCTAAAAAATGTTTTACTACTATGGCCTAACAAAACTGCTGATCTATTTTTCTTTTTACTGGCTAAAAAATAGTTAAGTTCTAAATCGACCAGAACAACTGATTAGATAAAAGGAAATAATTGTGTATTCAAATGGTTTTCAAATCCAGGCAATTTGGTCAAGGTTGATCAATTGCAGCCATGTTATTAATTGATTTGTTTCTGGTTTTGAATTCAATTCATTTCTGTTCTGTTCTCCCAGTTATTTATGGATTTCACTGATAAGCTTCACAATAGATGCCTTTGTCATCCCTATTGATCTTTGCATTTACATAATGGATCTCAAAATTGTAAAAACTA
>VCCN01004835.1:2412632-2423419 GCA_006491835.1 Architeuthis dux
CCAGGATGACCCTCCCCATTATACTTAAAGGAGTAGGATCAGGTTCATTTCTTAATGCCTGAGGTATCCCAAAAAGGGAAGTGCTGAGGGAACTGGGAAATTTCAAGATCCACGTACACGTGTGGGTCCCAACACTAAACAGACCTTGAGTCACATTCTGTCTGCCCTTGTGGAGAGGTAGGTAAATACCCTCAATGATTCTTACATTGTGTTTGGATATAAGAACCTCAATCTTTGGCCACATTAAAAAATTTGTCTCTTGAAGAAACTTTAAAGACGTTTAAAATGGATAATGTATGTAGTAGGAGACCAGTGAGACTTGTCCAGTTGGAATTTCAAGTTGTTTGGGGGATAAATTAATTGATAGAATCAATATCACTTGATGTATCAAATAAGTATTGTAAATTTTACATGTACTGAGCTGCACCAACCAGGCAGTTTAACTGGAGGCCCGAAACCTTTTGTCTTTTCATTTCTCAGCTTTACCACTTAACCCAAACTGCATGCCCCCCCTCCCCCACCCTACCAATTAATAAGCTGGGGATAAAGTATCTTCAGGAAAATGAATAAATTGACAAATAGATGTTTGCGCCACGTGGCTATTTTAGATTTTATGAGTCAAAAACAGGGACTGACTTTGACGGGAAAAACGTTTCTTCTTTGTTTTGAATTCAAATGTTTTGGCCCATTTTTGTAAGTGGGAAAGAAAGTCCAGACGACTGATGTACAGGCCAAGGCAATGTTGGGAGATTCAGTGTTGTAAACATTTATTGACGATGGAAATAAACCTGAAACTATTCTCTGGCTAAGAACTGCATGGTTGACCTGGTGAAATAAACAAAGATTTTTATGCCAAATAAAAAACTACTGTATATGCTGGACTATAAGACAAATGGTTTACGAGGGTATTAGGAGGACTACCACTCACTGCAACTCATCCATGTTCTATAACTGTCTGTATCAAGCTTCGGTAGACAAACCCCTAGTCATTATACCAGCAGATTGGATGCAGTATAATAGTTGCATAGTTTTTTTAAAAAGATTAAATGTCCGTCTTATATACTGGCAACGAGCTGAAAACCAACTTAGAATAGCACAGAGAGCCATGGAAAGAGTAATGCTAGGAATAACTCTAAGAGATAGAAAAAGATCAACATGGACTAGAGTGAAGGATATTATACTAATAATTAAGCAGCAAAAGTGGAGATGGGCTGGCCATCTAGCAAGAAGAGATGACAATAGATGGGGGGGGGGATAACCGATTAGTGCCCATGGGACAGTAAACACAGTAGGAAAAGACCAAACACAAGATGGAGGGATGAGATAGAAAAGTTTGCTGGTAAGACATGGCAGAGGTTAGCATAATCTAGGTCGTCATGGAAGGAGATGGGAAAGGCCTTTGTCCAGCAGTGGACCTTTAATGGCTGCTGCTGATGATGATGGTTAAATAAAAATCCAAACCTTGAGACAACCAATTTTATTAAAAAAGATTCTGATTTACGTTTTAGTAAGAGCAGATAACTGTGTAAACACCAAAATATGGGAGAAATTGGTAATGGTCAGGAAATAATTGTTTTCCACTAATTTTAAGAAGTTTCTTTTTTATTTATTTTTTTTTTTTTTTAATAATTGTTTCAAGTACATTTTATGATTTTATCAAAAATACTTTTCTCAACTTTGTTTTTATTGTGATAATGTTTTTGTAATGTCTCTGATCATCAGCAATTTTGACTTGATCCAAATATTTCCATCTAAAAATTCCTAGAAAATCTTTAACATCAGAAATAATTAAGATTCTTATTTTTCTGAATTTGAAAGCAAATATTCAGCTAAGCGGCTCGCTTAGCTGAATATTTCAAGCCAATTGTGCATTTTGTGATAAAAGCAGGAAATTTCAAAGGCGTTCCAAAGAAATTTGGATATTGAGCCATCATGTACTTTAAATATGTCACTCATGGCAGCCATTTCAAAATGGCTGCCAGTGAGAACTGTTTTCAGATCAATTTTCCTATTAATATCCAAATCTTTTTGGAATGCCTTGGCTATAAGTGTACCAAATTTCATGCTTTTATCACAAAATGCACAATTATATATAATCTATTAAGAATAGAGCAATTTCAAGGCCAATTTGCTACATAATAATTATAGTGTGGGGGTCTGCGTTTGCACTCACCCTGATAATTATATTATAATGATTTGATTTTTCAAGGGCGATTACTCCAGGCATATAATATGCTAATTATAGAGTAGTTACCCTTATTTATTTGCAAAAAATTAAAATATAAATTTTTATAAATAGGAAGTGTCTTCACATTGAGCTGAATGGCTGCTGAAGATGGCCTTCAAGCAAGTTCTAATGAATTGAAACTTCCTTTTTACTGTCTGCATCTTCAGTTGCAATTGTAGCAATATAAAGATGTCTTTGGTTTGGAGACACTTCGTGGTGATCGAAGATAGAGGACCTTGGTTGTGGAATAGCAACAAACACAGCATTTATGAGAAAATTATCATTCTCTTTCCTTAGTTTATTTTTCTTCTCATGTGGACGAATTCAGAGAGCGCCAGGTTATTGTGTTAAAAGACAACAATGTTCAATTGCTTTTCTTATGCGTATGAGCTCTTCATGAGTCATAACTCATAAGTTTCAAAACTCGTGGAAGACGAAAAGAAAGGCAAGTACCGGGGAAGAATCAAAACCATCTTGCTGTTGGGGCAGTCTGCACAATAATCTGCCTCACTGCCATACTTATCAGGCTAAGCCACACCTCTTTTAGTAAAAGGAGTGGGACAACCTTTTACTATTTGCTGATCGCTAGGGAAGAAGAAAGTTTGAGTGGGTTGGTCCTTCCGCCTGATTTACTGGCCGGTCCGTTAATTATTTCAAAAGGAAATTCTTTGAACACACAGCTGGTGAACATGGTGTCAAATGACCCATGGTCGAATTTTGATGACGCCAGCCAACATCGCACACACAGGTGCGGCCAAGGGCACAGTAAAAAGGCTGACGCAACGAAGCGTCAACATGTCGCATTCCACAGGCGCCATCAAAATCAGTTGGCACACCCCCATAACCAAATATCAGCCTCCACCCCCTGAACCAAATATCAGCCTCCACTCACACATATTTCGTTCTGCTAATAGTTCACAAAAACCACATTAAACTTCTAACCAGTGAATTGCAATGTTATTTTTTTCCCAATGATTGTCAAAATTTACTTGACAGCAGTTTAATGACTGGCATCAGGTTATATGATCTGCAATTCAATTGTCTGGTTGGTGAGGCTCATTAGAATGGTAACCTAAACTGGTTTGTAGCCAGAAAAGCACCCATGTTTCAAAAGCAAATCAGAAAATTTCATAATACTTTTTTTTTTTTTCAAAGAATGTTTGATCTGTCATAGTGGAGCAGCTAACTGCCAAATTGTTCAAATGGTGATACAAGCATGAAATTGTGCATGTGGTTTACCTTTTTAGGTTGCTTATTAAGAAATTAATGTTAGCCAAATGAAAATCCAATATGGCCGCCATTTTTCAAAAGGAAGGCATACTACACCATCTTCAACGTACTTGGTGATCACAATATCCCGTAGTTGTGCTGATTTTACTAGCATCCTGTCATATGAAATACCAAAATGTTTATTTCTTGTCTTTGCAAAGACAGACAGACCAACATAAATAGGATATGGTGTTTCTCAGTCTTTTCAATGCCTGTGACATGCAGCTGCTTCTGTGATCCTAGCATGACAATTATACTGGAGGAATTGGGCCATAGCAATAGCTGTTGAGTGCACCATATTGCAACTGTGATTTAATGTATTCTCCGTCCTCAATCATGCAGATAAACTGGATAGGTGTTGTAGGAACCAATTCAAGATATCCAGTTTGTAAACTTCCATCAAATTTTGACTTGTGACCAAGCATGGTCTTTGAAGCGATGAGATAATCCTTGTTTATATGGATGTAAAAGAATGTTGTTCATATGCTGTGTTTTGCTATTGTATTTTACATCAGTGTAAGCAAGGATTACCAAACTTGTTTCAGAAAAAAACACCATAATTCCCCAACTACCAAAAACCACCACACTTGTCACATACATAATACATCTTGAAATAATGGGCTTTCGATTGGTGAAAACCTCATGTTTCTATCTAGTTTCCAAGTTAAGCCTCAAAGTGTAATGATCAGGCCGGGTTTGGTCGTTTTTTAAATCTGTATAAATCTTCAAAACACATGTTACTTTAATAGTTTCCAAGATATGGGACAGTTTTGTGATCAATACATTTGATAAGAGCGACCTCGCCTACGGCTTTACAGGTTGATTTTCTAGTGGCTAACATTATTTTTATATCAACTAAGTCCCGATGAGCCCCTGTGCAAAATTTGGTGCTTGTATCACAAAGTGAACGATTCGACCAACATTGCAGTTTGCTGCCCCACTATCATAGATAGACCCATAACATTGTCCCCCTTTTAACTCTCTAGATCAAACAGCAGATGTAGCTGGGTACCTTAGCTCTGTAGGCTTTACCAGGCAGTCAAGCTGAGGCTACCAAGAAGAGGAGAATGGTTGATGAATCTTAGAAATGGATAACATTCAACTTTTTTTTCTGACTATTTCTAATATGAAAAAGAAAAAAAATTAATTATATCCTTTGTACGATTCCAGACCTGGTTAATAAATATGATGTTGATGTAACTTAATTACATGACTGATCAGATAAGTAAAAATGCTGTATATGTAATGAACAGCAGACCATTTAGTTACAAGGATATTCACTTCTAACTTTGCTTTTGTAACCAGAACTCTTTATTTCGTTTGATTTTCTAAGGTACAATGAGTTTATCTATGGTCTAATCTCTGGCACTAACATACACTTGGCTTTTTGGGAAAGTCATGAACTTCCCTGTCCCTGTAGTCAGTCCCATTGTCTCTAATCTTGCTTATACTTTTATTATTGGCATGTCACAATGATAATCAGAGAGAGGGAGGGTGATGCTGTGCAAGTCTCCTTCAGACATGCCTCAAAGATTGACATTATATTCACAAATGAATGGTTGTTCATATAAATGTGCATATATATATATATATATATATATGAAATCAAATGATGGATAATTTTATATCCGACAGAATATGATAATTATAATGACATTTATTAGTTGAGAGCCTATATTCGCCTGGGGCCGGTGTGAGCGACTGCTAAACGAGCTGCCTAAATTGTAAACGAATGTGTGAATGGAGAAGACAACAAAGTGTAGCATTAAAAGACTCCTCCCTGCCATGAGACCTTTGTTAACTCAGTTGGTAGAGCAGTACCTGCGTATAAGGTAGCTTCCAGTGTGGACGCGTGTTCAATCCCTGCACAGAGTTTGTTTCTTTATTCACATTTACAATTTAGGCCACTCAGCAAATATAGGCTCTCACCTAATAAATGTCATTATAATTATCATGTATGTGTGTGTGTGTGTCTGTGCCACAGAGGTCATAACATGTGGGTCACTCCCTGGCAAGTTGGGATCCACCTTATACAAATCCACGGCATCAACACCTTGCTGATCTTTTAAAAGATCTGCCAATCCCAGAAGGTGAAAATATATATAATGTTTGTGTAAACAAATATTCAAAATAATATGGTGGTTGTGTCTAAATGGCCTGCCAACTTGAACCAACCACATTTATGCCAGTATTAATTGAGTCAAATAAACATTTTTACTGAATGAGCCATGACACCCACTCTGTAACCTTTCTTGATTGTGTAAATCTGAAGATAATTTACAAATTGTCAAAGAAAAATCCTTTGCAATTAGATAAATTGCTATTTATATACGTCCATATCTGTTGGAATGGATGATGAAATGTTATATCAAATATATACAAACATGTAAATACTTACTCGTATATATAGAGGTTGTCCTAAAAAATGTATACTCACTTTTTTAATAGTAGCTGTTATCATGTTATGAATTTTAGAAAGAAAACATTTGATGGTTTAACAAAAGAGCCTTACAGAGTCCTAAGCAGGAGGAGACAGTTTTATCTTCCCATCACTTGATGTCAATAATAACATGTAATACCTGTAGCTCCTAGTAGCAAAATATCTGTATTATGAAAGTGTTTAATTTTCAGGTAATACCTGTAGCTCCTAGTAACAAAATGTCTGTATATTCATGGGGAAACACTATAATTTATATTTATTATGGGATTCGCTACAGATTGACAGTCCATTTCATTGCTACATGCAATTCATCAGGTGAATGATGAATTGCATGTAGCAATGAAACTATATGAAATATAAATTTCATATACTATATGATATGTAAATTTTATATGCTCTGTTTTATTGATTTATTAACTAAAATATTGAGCATGTACTTTTAACATATTGTATTTTTTTTTTTAAATCCACAAAACACACACACACATATATATTTGTGTGTGTGTATATCTAAACAAAAATCACTATACACTTTTTTTTTTTCAAAACAGACAAAATATTTTGAAAAAATGGTACACATAAACTCGAATGATCGAGAATTTTGTTATTCAAATTTTGCCAAGTTCAAATAATTATTTCACTGGGAGACTTCTATTGAGCCAACTTCTTCATAGCACTACAGCCGAGCCAATGATTGACACAGGCATTCCCAACATCAGCAGGCATTTCAAGAAGGGTGTTTGCACAACAATCTTTAATTCTTGCCTCGAGTTCATAAAGGTCTCTTTGTACCTTGATGCACCTGGGTGGTGCACTGCCAAGATACCGTTGTGGAAACTCTGACACTTGACGAGACTGCAGTCGTTGGTTATTCGAGTCACAGCTGAAAATGGGAAGGTGGTTCATCTTGAAAGATAACGAGGCAATGCGCAAAATAGGTGTTTTAGTAGTTTGATTTATTTGCAGTTTTTAGAAAGACACAAAGCGAATTACTATTTTCTACATCTACCCCTCACATCTCTTTCTATCTCTGGTCACTTCTCTTCATCGTGCCGTGGTCAACTGCTGCTGATCGTGGTAGCAAACCGCCTGGTCCTAGACATTCCACTTCTACCCTGTGCGGCTGGCTACTCTCTACTGACTGATGCCCCCCCCCCAAATCCAAAGGCTTCCCCTTGCTCCCACTCAGCCAATCAACTCCCATCGAATCCACACGTTGTCCCAAGCTCTGCTACACCGGGTGACCTATATTCGGGGAAGACCTTTCTAAGCCAAATTTTTCTGAGACCTTTTTTCTTTCTACACTACGATGCCTAAAATGCTCTATCTCTATTAAGCACCCTACCACATTGCTACATCTTGTTGCATAAACTTTGCTCTCGATGTAGACCCTTGAAAAAGAAATCTCTAACCCTAACCCTTGCCAGGCTGCGATTTTACACCTCAGTTCTAACGTTAGTGTCAATGCCATAATAATGGGGTTATATATAGAGCTAAGCTTAAAAAAATCTTTTATCATTCCTATAAGTTATATAAGCATAGATTAATTAAGCTTATTTGTAAAGCAGGTTTTTAGATGTTTAATTTTACATGTTGTCTATAACAACAACAAATTACTTCTTTGAATGTTGCGTCTCTTTTCTCTCCTCAACAGAAAAATTAAACTGTTCTGTCAAGAAATCTTCCCAAAATAAAGGTGGGCCTCCGAAACTTGATTTAAATGTATTCAATAACTTTACAACTGAAACCCCCTGATTCTTACCCCCTCCCCCCGTTCATAAAGGCCTCTTGATCTCGTTGCATAAACTTTGCTCTTGATGTAGCCCCTCAAAAAGGAATTTCTAACTCCAACCCTTGTTAGTGTCCTCACCATAATAATGGGGATGGATGTAGCATTGAGCTATCAATTGATATCAATTTAACTGTGATTGGACAGAAATCTGAAAATAAAAATAAAATGTCTCTTGAAACACTATATACAATGTTCCCTCTACTATTTAGTAGTCAGTATGCAAATTTCTTCCAGTGATAAAGGTTTGTGCACATTTTTGAATTCAACTTTGGGAATCAATATTTTTTCAATAAAAACTCAGTAAGCTATTTACAGAATTTGAAATCTTTTGTGCGCACTTTAATTTCCTTTGTGTGCTGGTTGCAAAATGTGTGTGTGCATGCACATGCACACAGCTTAGAGAGAACTATGTCTGGTTTTCAAAGGTTTAATTAGCTTTCGGAAATTCAATCTCTGGAGAATCTTTCAAATTTTTACTGAAAAAAAAAGAAAGAAAAAAAGAAAAATAATGAACACATAATTCCAATAAGTATTTACCAAGCTTACGTTGTGCAAATTCCTTTTCCAGTGATAAAAGTTTGTGCGCATTTTTGAATTCGACAGTGAATCAATATTTTTCAATAAAAACTCAGTAAGCTATCTGCAGAATTTGAAATCTTTTGTGCGCACATTAATTTCTTTTGTGCACTGGTTGCAGAGGGAACAATGCCTATATATATATGTATGTATATTCGGTGTGTGTGAAAGTTCCTAGCACTCTTTTTTGAAAACTAAAGACTGAATACACAGTTGAAAAGTGGGTTTTCGATGTAAACCAAATATATATATATATAAGCCTAAAATGTTACATTCTAGCCTGTTGTGGTATGTGCCATTTGATGTTGATTATCAATTGTGATTTCCACAGTATTCTTTGCACCTTCGGAGACAACTGACACACCTTCATTGCTTACCATGGTCTTTTTTTAATTTAAATTTTTTTTTTAATTTAGTCTTTATTGAAGTCATTGTCATTTGCAGAAACCAATGCCAAATTGGCCCTCATCAACTGCTTCACTGTCCATACTGCTAACCACACGGGTTGATGAGGTTCATTGTCAACAGATGATGCCCCCCCACATTTATTAAGAAATAAACTTTCAATTGAAACATGTTTTTGTCATATTTTTTGTTTTTGTTTTTCGGAAAAATCTTTTACTTTTGTTCTTTCTCTGGGTTGTTATTTGATGAAATAAAGATGTCTTTGTTGCTTGGAGAATGAACACTCATATATATATATATGTTATATACCATAGATTTTGGCAGATAAGACAACCTTCCAAATAAGCCGAGACCCTAATTTCAGTCTGAATTTCATGGTTTTTAGTCACTGTTTTTGAATCTGGCCTATACGACGACCCCATTTTTGGTGGTGTTTTTTGGATGCTTTCTCTTTTTGCAACCGAGTCAAATTGGGGCCGAGCACATATATGTTCCTAATAAAAAAAATGTCTTTACAATTATCATATTCTGTCAGATAGAAAATTATCCATTTATTGAATACCTTGTACTGTCAGCATACTTAACAACACATGTATATTCGTGCCAACGATCGTGGAATAGAGAGGGGAACAATATGTGTGTTCGGGACTCCTGCCTTACCATTAGGGTGTCAGCTCAGTGGTAAGAGCAGAGCATCTGTATAAGGCTGCTTCCAAGGATGCGACTCGATCCCTGCATGACACTCATTTATTTATTTACACAATTTAGGCTGCACGTTTTGCAACCGAGTCAAATCCGTGCCAAGCAAATATATGTTCCTAATTAAAAAAAAATGTCTTTACAATTATCATATATACAGTATCGCCCATAAATAAGAGAACCTCTACCACTATTCTATAGCAAATTAGTTTAATCATTGCAGGTTTTTATTATTTCTAGTGGAACATTACACAATCACAACTCTGTTAGTGTTGTACTCATTTTTGGACAGCAACATATTCATATTTTTGGCAACAGAGTTTCAATGCTGTAGAGTTTGGTCATACATAATGCCTGATAATATCTGTTTTAATTGTGTAATGTTCCACTTGAAATAATAAAATCCTGCTATGTTTGGTTTAGAAGACAATTAACTTTCTATAACATAGTGGTAGGGGTGTACTTATTTATGGGTGATACTATATATATATATTAAAAAAAAATCCGAAATAAACACTTAACGTAAAATACACTAAAAAAAAGAAATAAATATAAAATCCTTTTATAAAAATATAAGAACGCAAAATCACCTTTCTAGTATATTTAAAAAAAAACAACCCCACAATAAAAAAAAAGTAGTAACTGCCCAAGACAGATATCATCATAATGGGATTAGGAAGGATTATCTCAAAACAAAAAAAGAGGAGGAAACACAAAGAAATGGAATTTCATCTGTGGATTAGTGAAGTCTGAACAGTGACCGGGTCAAGAGTGGAAAAGGGAGAAATTCCATTAACGGAAAGAAAGATTTGTCATTGCTGACCTGAACGACTGTCTAAGCAGGAAACGTACATAGTCAGCTTACCAACAAGAACTTGATTCACTATAGAATATTAGCTCCAAATGATAGTGTTGATTATAAAATTAACTTGTTCATATGTCGAGCACTCTAATTAAATATTTTCAACAACATCGGATTTCTTATATATGATTTGTATTTGTACTGCTGCTGCTGCTGCTGCTGCTGCTGCTGCTGCTGCAGCAACAACAACAACAACATATTTAAAAAAGAGAAAGGTCTGCAAATGTATTAGATTTAAGTATCATTTTTTATTATTACTACATGTGTTTCAGCTGTTAAAAGCCTCTTCAGGTAATTATTTGTTTTAAAAAGGGGAATTTACAGAAATTGAAAAAGTTCGCTTGGGGGGATTGAGAGTTTTTAAATTCTTGACCGTGTCAGTTCACGTATGTATTGTGTGTGTGTATATGCGTCCTACTGTTGGGACAATTTAGGTCAAATCTCTTCGGCGTGTTGGTCAGAGTGAGTTTGTTCCAGCCTGCTACAACTGTGTAGTGGGGCTGGGAGGTGTCTCGAA
>VCCN01004835.1:2452912-2463878 GCA_006491835.1 Architeuthis dux
ATTGAAACCGGACCTCTGGGCCAGACGTCCGACATTTTACCACTGCTCTAAGTATATATCTAGCCTGTTCAGTTTGACCGAGGCCAATAGTATATTTATTTAAACTTCATAATTCTTAGGAGAAGCCATTGAAATGAGAGAGCAGTATTGTTTTTAAATTCTCGAAACTGCTTAGTAAATGGTAAACAACAGATTAACCTTCGAATTTAAATGTACTTTAAGTTTTAATTAATATGATATATGCTGGTCTTCTTGTAAAAGTATGTCTCTCGACGTGACGCGGAAGAAAAGGGTTGTTTTCAAAACGACTTTTTATTTCCGTGGGAGAGACACAGCCATGTGGGTGACGCTGAAATTTATGTTTGGGTATTATACACATTTTTTTTATTTACCAACATTTTTTATTTTTTATTATATTTTTTTTCTTTTCCCCCTCGCTATTAGGGTTTAATAGGCTTGATTGACTATATATAGCGGAATCCGGTAGATGCGATCACATCGGGACCAACGATCTCATCAATCGAACAACTTGATTTGTTTATGCATTAAACATTAAAAAAAATCTTGAATTAAAAGTAAGTAAAAAACGCAACAAGTTAAGTCCCTTTACAGCCTTTTTATTTTTAAAATCTAACATTTAACTTGAGTCACGGGCTAAACATATTTGAAGGATAATTGTTTTGAGAACTAAAATATATATTTTTAGTAATTCTATCAGATCTTATGTAAAAAATATTAATTCGACAGCACTGTCCAAATAAATGACGCATTGGTCATGATAAACGAAGTAAATTAGCGATGATTACTTATGATGGAATTGGTTCTTACAAAATTGTTCCTATTTTGCAGCTGGTCCTAAAAACCGATGCTTCTATTAAGCGGAATCCACTATATATGTGTGTGTGCGCATGTGTGTGTGTGTGCGTGCGTGCGTGCACACATGTGTGTGTATGTGTGTGTATAAAAATAGTTTTAAAGCTCTGAATTTTCAGTGGAATTGTTTTCCCAAACAAAAACCGCTTGTTATCATTTGGGTTTCCAAAATCAAAGTAAAATTATGGCGGCAGCGTTTAAAAAGGCCTAAAAATATGAAAAATAAAATGCAGGAGAGACAAAACTCCTTGCGTGTGTGTGTGTGCACGCGCGTTGTTCTCATATACTCCACACACACACATAGAGACGCCCGCATGTCTGCACACAGATGCACACACGCATATTAGTTGCTTATTAAGGCCTGTGCCTCACAAAAGATCTATTCTCAGTGAGGTTGCCATTTTTCCCAACATGGCGTCCGACAAGTCTGCTTCCGGTCGGATTTGTTGTTTCCTGGGATATTTTTGGTGAAGACACCCCGGCGTTGGCTAAGGTTGCCATACAACAAAATTAGAAGTCAATCTATATTAAGAATCAGTCTCTCCAATGATCTCTGCTTCGTTCCGGGGGAAAAAAGAGCCAGTATATTTTAATAAATCCTGTGGAGAATTCCCTGAGTAGAAATATAGAAGGTAAATGTAGACATTAGACATTAGTAGATACACGCTATTGGATGTGAGTGCGTTTCCATTACCACGCAGTCTGAACACCAATATAACTTGCTTAGTACACATGTACAGTCATACGTCGACTTACACCTGATCGACTTACGTCCGATCGCAGATACGTCTCCATAAGAGCTTAAAACCCAATAACTGCGGATGACGGGAATTTCAACCATTGCAGTTCTATGGCTCAACTGCGAATGACGAAAATTTCCGTCGTGTTATTGTTAGCTTGCCGAAGAGAACGCTGAGTATATACGTCATGTTTGTTTGAAGTTCTCCCGACAGGGAAGGCGAGAAAGAAAAGGTAAAAGAGCAGACACCTTGCTGGATGGAGCTAATGACAGAAATGAAAGAAACGTAATGGATGACATTTGTTCCTTTCTTTTCGGAAAAGCAAGGAAGACGCACGTGCAATATAGAGGTTTACGTAATTATGTATGTGCCATGGTATCTTATGTTGTGCAATTCGTTTATTTCACTTCACCCTATAATGATAGACTTACGCCCACATCGAGTTGCGTCCATACTATCAGAAGTAGTTTTATTTATTTACAATAACTACAAGTAACAAGTCTGGTTAGTCACTCAATAGAAATCGTCACACGTCTTTTGGCAGCATGCCGTGTTGGGGGTGACCAATTAAAACATTCGAAAATGGGGAGATTAATGAATAAGTTACTTATCCCGCCTTTTGTTGGGCAGTGATCACTAAAAAAGTCTTAATTTTCAAAAAGACAAGCATGAATGCTGCCGGACACAAAATAAGGTGTCAATTGAGTATGAAACTACATTGCAAATTGACCCCCAAACTAAAAACCTATTTAGGGGGGAATTTTCAAAAATAAAAAAGAAGTCTTTTCTAGACATAATAAGAATTAAATGTTTAAATTTTCAACCCTCTAGCTCCATTGGTTCGGTCTGTGTGCCAGACAGCCAGATCAACTTAAAAACTGAAGAAATCTATGTTGACAATTTTGGTGACGGTTTCTAAATTAAAGTACTACTGCTACTACTACTAAAGTACTACTACCATTACTACTACTACTACTAAAGTACTACTACCATTACTACTACTACCATTACTACTACTACTAAAGTACTACTACCATTACTACTACCATTACTACTACCATTACTACTACCACTACTACTAATACTAAAGTACTACTACCACTACTACTAAAGTACTACTACCATTACTACTACTACCACCACTACTACTAAAGTACTACTACCATTACTACTACCACTACTACTACCATTACTACTACTAAAGTACTATTACTACTAAAGTACTACTACTACCACTACTACTACCACTACTACTACCACTACTACTACTACCACTACTACTACTACCACTACTACTACTAAAGTACTACTACTAGTAGGGAGTCAACAAATCTGGTCTAGAGTAACTAGGGAGGAGATCAGTGAGATTAGGATTAGGGATAAAACATTCGTCTGGTTAGCAACTACTTATTTGGCTAAGATAGTATAGACGTTGCTACCTGACATACCAAGCTCCCTTGATATGGGATACGAGTTCGAAGCTGCTTCTTTTGTTCCGAATTCCCGTTATTTAATTTGAAGCCCGAAGAGCTTATCGGCCGAAAGTGTTGGGATAAAACAACAGAACAGTGAAAATACTAATAATAAATGTGTTGAATTTGCAAACAAAAAGTACACGTTATCATTAAGTTTTGACTACTATTTTCTTTCAACTTAATGTTTAGATCAGAAAATAAAACAATAAGCTCCTGGTGAGATTCGAACTCGCGCCCCTTTTGTCTATGGTAGCCTGGTAAACGCCCTGCTGCTCTCACCACCTGAGCCATGATAACTGTACGGCTTGGCAGAAGATCAAATCTAACCCATACCCAATCTCTCCGGCACCATGTTTGTTTTTGTTTCTGTACTGATAGTATCAGTAAAACAATTATCTTTTACAACCTCTGTCCCATAATAATTGTTACATTTACTTATAAATTTTATACACTAAATGTAAAAACTATTATGGGACATTTTATTTTTTATCAGATGAAGTATTATAAACCATTATTATTAATCTTTGCCTGTTATTTTCCTTCATCTTAATTTTAGTTGCTTTTTATCAGAATTTAACTCGTGCTGTCGAACTACGTCAGTGCGTAAACAGATGAAGGAAACTAGTAATAACAAATGACTAATAATGGTTTACAGTGTAGCGGATACATATCACACCTGTACATTTATGAACTAAAGTACACTCCGGTTATTTAAGTAAAAACATACAAAAATATTTTCATTAGAACACCCAAGTTCAGAATTCCCTGAACCTATTTATCGGCTCACAAGTGCTTCACAGATAACTAACTACACATTACATCGAAATATCTACTTAAGATGGGGACAATATGTGTGGAAAAAGCTAGTATCCTGTTCGACTCTAATTAACGTTAGAAGGGTTTCCGGAACCATACCTAAAAGTTACCATTTCTACAATACCTACACCTTCCATATACCCATTGCTATAAAAGAGCCTCACACAATTCAATCTTCGGCAGTTTCTTCTCGTACCAATCTTAGGTAGTTTACGAGATGAATTATTTCGACTGTCCACATATACACATTGCGCACTGGCCTTCATTGCAAAATACGTACATACGCATTCATACATATGCACCCTCTTTCTTATATAAAACCGAACTCTTAAAAGCAATTCTTCTTCTTCTGTATTGATGTGAACTTACTATGTCGACAATATGCATTCTGTAATAAATACATTTCTTGTTATGTTAACATTTCTTGTTATGTATGCAACTTTATTCCCTTGTAATGTTAAATGTGTATCCTTGCATCGCATTCTTATTTCACTCTTTTTATGCGCCTATGCGATTGATATATTTCACTGACAACTAGAGAGTAAGGAGAGACAAAAGAATCATTCATCGCGCACACAGTGAGCCATAGCCTTTCTACCTCTCTATATCATCAGCAGCTTAACACACAGTCAGTAAAGCTATTACTCTACCTATATTTCTCATAGAAGCACTCATAGAACAGACTGTCCATTCAGGGAATACTACTGCCACTACTTTTACGGCCATAACTATTACATCGGCCATGTTTATATTCGTAAACTTTGTGTTTCAAACTAAGTCAGATATTTTAATATTAATAATAACCTCGCTTATTATAAAAAATACTTAATCTAATAAAAGTCCACACATATAATAATTAGCAATGTGCAGATGTCTTTTGTCACACAAAGGGATGCAACCGGCGTAATAAAATAGAATTTCTAGTGACGTAATAAAAATGCTGAATTTAAAGAATAATATAAAAATAGAAAGAGTAATAAAGACAAAAACAAAAAATGATAAAAATCTGTTTGTGGACAACAGAACGCTATTCTTCAAGCTCACTGCAATGCAAATCTCTATTAAGCACGTATATAAAAATGCAATGTGTATCCTTATATTCTCCAAGCTCACTGCAATACAAATCTCTATTAACCACGTATATAAAATGCAATGTGTATCCCTATATTCTTCAAGCTCACTGCAATGCAAATCTCTATTAACCATGTATATAAAATGCAATGTGTATCCCTATATTTTTCAAGCTCACTGCAATACAATTTTCTATTAACCACGTGTATAAAATGCAATGTGTATCCCTATATTCTCCAAGCTCACTGCAAAGCAAATCTCTATTAACCACGTATATAAAATGCAATGTGTATCCCTATATTCTTCGAGCTCACTGCTATGCAAATCTCTACTAACCATGTATATAAAATGCAATGTGTATCTCTATATTCTCCAAGCTCACTGCAATGCAAATCTCTATTAACCACGTATATAAAATGCAATGTGTATCCATATATTCTCATAGCTCACTGCAATGCAACTCTCTATTATCCACATTTATAAAATGCAATGTGTATCCATATATTCTCCAAGCTCACTGCAATGCAAATCTCTATTAACTACATATATAAAATGCAATGTGTATATCCATATATTTCATATATGCCGCCATTTTTAACGACACGGGAAAACTAGTAATATAATAAAAGATTAAAACAAACTTGGAACAAGAGAAATTATTTGCATAAAAACCAGCAGAAATAAAAACTATAACCCCCCCCCCCAAAAAAAAAAAAACCAAAAAACAAGCTACGAACGTTTTATCTGTTTTCGACAATTAAATCAGCCCCTCCTATATATTTATTTACTAAGTTTTCACAAGACGAACAAAAGAGATTATGGCACCCGGCCCAAAGAAATATAATACAATGCAAGGTTAGGTAGTGTTGGTTTTCATTGTTACCTAAATCTAACTTATCTATGAACATTTACTGACCCAGTCGCACAACAGTATTCCATACCACAACATCTCACCCATACCGAATACAATAGACCCCCTTATCCGCGGCGATATTCCCCCAGTAGATCCCTGAAACCGCGGTTAGTAACAAACTCTCTCTATATACTATATTTTCCCCATACCTACCTATGACAGCGTTTAATTTATAAATTAGACACAATAATATATTAACAACAATAACGAATAATACAATACAGAGGCGCATCCCGCCTGTTCAGCTAACCGTCTTCCAAAATTGGTTGGGGGTGCTTTTAGGGTGTCTGTGGGCATGCACCCCCAGAAAACTTGGAAATCCAGATTGACTAAAATTGCGTTTCAGGGCATATCAGCTACTAAAATTAAGTGTTGTCTAAAAGTCTATTTAAAACATAATTTGCTTCTCGTATTTTTTAGTTTGCTTGGCGTAATTTTAGATTTTGGCGCCGTATTTTAAAACGAAGTCTTAAAAGCAATTCTTCCCCTTCTCTATTGATGAGAACTTACTATGTCGACAATATGCATTCTGTAATAAATACATTTCTTGTTATGTTACATCCGTGTTATGCAACTTTATTCCCTTGTAATGTTAAATGTGTATCCTTGCATCGCATTCTTACTCCAATCTTTTTATGCGTCTATGCTATTGATATATTTTACTGACAACTAGACAGAGTAAGGAGAGACAAAAGAATCCTTCATCGCGCACACAGTGAGCCATAGCCTTTCTACCTCTCTATATCATCAGCAGCTTAACACACATACAATACTTTGAAAATGATGTATTCCATATTAACTAAAATTGCGTTTCAGGTCATACCAGCTACTGAAATTCAGTGTTGTCTAGAAGTCTATTTAAAACATAATTTGCTTGGCGTATTTTTGAATTTGCGTAATTTTAAATTTTGTTGCCGTATTTTAAAATTTGGTAAATGTAGTTTTTAATTTGCTTGCTTTATTTTTGAATTTGCTGGGGAAAAGGTTTGCAAGATTCTTACTCGCCATTAACTTGGAGATGCTCCTTGGGTTAGCGCCCTTCATTCCGCCCAGGCGCGCGACATTCGTCCACCGCTTGCTAAATTCAATTCTTTCTCTTTCGATTTTCACTTCGAGTTGATGTTTCAAGTAATACATCGGTAGTTCCTATGTCAACAAAAACTTTCAGCTGCGAAGCTAAAAACAAAAAAAAACCCAAAAACTAGCATTCCAAGGGAAATTATGAATCACCGCCACCCATATATGCTGTGTTGGGGGTGATCAATTAACAAGTTGGAAAATGGGTGATCAATGAATAAGTTACTTCTCTCGCCTTTTGTTGGGCTGTGATCACTAAAAAAGGTCTGAATTTTAAAAAACAAGCGGGCACAAACTACTGACCGATTTAGTATAAACTTACATTGCATATTAAACCCCCTCTAAAAACCTATTTCCCCCCTACTTATTGAGGGGAGAGTGTGTGCAAAATCTTAAGTTTCTACTATGAACGGTTGGCGATGGGCGAAGTCCGGATATATAGAGAGATATGTAGATAGAACATTACTTTTGTCTTTGTTCTGTTCATCTTTAAGTCTACTTTTTTACTTAAAAAGGTCATAAAGATGGAAGGCGGGATTCTAGAAGAGGTCGATGAATACATCTACCTAGGTCAAGTAATAAAGCTAGAGAAAAACCATGACTGCGAAATAAAACGACGCATAACGATAGGTTGGAAAGCATTTGGTATGAATAGAGACATTCTGAAGAGCATCTTGCCAATGTGTCTAAAGCATAAAGTATACAACAGCTGCATAATACCAGCCATGACTTATGGATGCGAAACATGGGAATTAACCAAACGAGCTGAAAACCAACTCAGAATGGCACAGAGAGCCATGGAAAAAGCAATGCTAGGGATAACTTTAAGAGATAGAAAAAGATCAACATGGATCAGAGAGAGGACTAGAGTGAAGGATATTATACAAATAATTAAGCAGCAAAAATGGAGACGTGCTAGCCACCTAGTAAGAAGAGATGACAATAGATGAGGGAGGGAAAAGACTAACCGATTGGTTCCCATGGGACAGTAAACGAAGTAGGAAAAGACCAGACACAAGATGGAGGGACGAGATAGAAAAGTTTGCCCGTAAGACTTGGCAGAGGTTAGCACAAGATAGGTTGTCCTGGAACTAAATGGGAAAGGCCTTTGTCCAGCAGTGGACTTATAACGGCTGCTGCTGCTGCTGCTGATGATGATGATGATGTAGATAGATACATAGATACATGGACGTCGTAGTTAGATTCCTGAAAACAGCGACTTTAACTGAAACAACGTTAAGTGAAACAGATTTTATCATAGAAACAATTATATAAATAGAGGTTATGTTTCTTCGGTAGACAAAAAATATGGCAACAAGTTTAGAAATTCAATTTCGCAGTGTACTTACGATTACAACTTATGAAAATGAAAAAATATCGCTTTTAACATCCAAATCCAGCGGGACCCATTTTTTTCCCTGCACATATAACTGTAATGTCTATTCAGAAAAATCACTTAATGCACACTTCCACCGACTATATTTTTTATTAGTTTTACTTTTTCACCCTTGCCGCCAAAAGGTGACTGCAACGGGCGATATTTAAGTAATTTTACAATTGCATCGTAACTTACATAATATCAAAAACATTATATTGCTCGGCATTCTCTTATGTTTAATACTATCTGAATAATAAACTAGACTAAAAGTAAAATTAAGTAAAAATACAAAAAAACCCTTTAGAAATAGTCCATTCCATATTGGGCGAATTGACTATCGTTACTACTACTACTACTACTACTACTACTACTACTACTACTACTACTACTACTACTACTACTACTACTACTATTTCCTTGATTTGCGTTTTCATACAATCATATACCAAGTCTTTCACCTGAGACCTAAGGCAAATGAAGGTTTTCTTAGGAAGTTATTGAGCATTTTTTTCCCTTTTTTTCCTTATATCATTCATTTGCTTTTCACCCACTAGGCACAGATACGCGAATATAATTGAAACACTATAAAGGAGAACGGGTGGAGAAAAAAAAAAATAAAAAAAAAAAAATAATCATCATCATCATCATCATCATCATCATCATCATCATCATCATCATCATCATCATCATCATCATCAATGTTTATTTGCATCCTGTAGAGCCGGGTCCAAAGTATGGGACTGGGGCGCTATAGGGGAGTCTTCATTTAATCGACAGCACTTTCCGTAGTATGTGGGCTGTTCCGAGTAGGGCGATCTTTTGGACTACATGGATGTTACTTTTCCGTTCCCTTCTTCACCAGTCCTAGATCTCCGATGACCACTGGTGTTAAGGTGGTTTTCATGCCCCACATCCTGTTGATCTCGATTTCCAGGCCTTTGTACATTTTCTCGGTCACTTTCACGGAGGTGTTTCTGTCAGATGGTATTGCTATGTCGATGAGCATGCACTTCTTTTCTTTTCTGTCCTTGATAATGATGTCAGGTCTATTCGCTCTTATTTCTCTGTCAGTTTGGACGGGCATGTCCCAGAGGATGGTGACTCCGTCGTTCTCAGTGACAGTGTTAGGTTGGTGCTCATACCATCTTTCAGGTGTTTTGATTCTGTATTTCCTACATATCTTCCAGTGTAGGTATGCCGCTGCATAGATGTTTCTTGAAGAGTGTAGCCTCTTTCTTAATGGAGTGGGTCTGGTGTTTTACTATTTGGAGGAGTGGATCATCTGTTTTTGACAGGTACGCATCTAATCCGATAGTGGTGGTCTTGAACGTAAGTTCAAGTTGGGTTAGCCCCCCGCCCCTGAAGCTCTTGGTGGGTAGAGCTTGTCGACATCTGCTTTCGGGTGATGCATCTTCTCCTTGGTAAGCATTTTCCTTGTCTTGGTGCCCAGTCTCCTGATGTCATTCAGCATCCAGTTGATGACGTTGAAGCTGTATGTTACTACTAAGGTGTGTACTCCTGAAGTACTCTTTCCGGATCTTCTCCTTCATAGTTGAGTGCTGTATGCCATCGCCTTCGTTCACCCCTAGGTACTTGTATGTGTCATCCTGGTCTAATCCCTTGATCGTGATATAGATGTCAAGGTCTAAATCCACAGTTTTGGAACACTTTTCTTGATGTCATCGCTGAAGGTCTTGACAATGGTGAGTAGGCCTTTTAGTTGGTTGTCGTCCTTGGCAAACGTCTTCAGGTCGTCTACGTAGAACGTTCTGTGTGCGTACCCATAGTTGCTTCAGTTTAGCAGGTTGCTTAGAGGCGCTAGTGCAAGTCAGAAGAGCAGAGGTGATAGCGAGTCCCCTTGGAAGATCCCACTTCTGATGTTGTGACCCATCTGCATGGTTGACGTTTAATGTTGTCTTCCACGTTTTCATTCTCTCCGTGATGAATTTGATCGTTTTGGTGCATACTCTGTAGATCTTGAGGCTTTTCTCTATCCAGGAGTGTGGCACGCTGTCAAATGCTTTCCTATAGTCGATCCATGCTGTTGATAAGTTCTTTTTCCTTGACTTGGCTTCATGCAGAATCGTCTTGTTGATCAATAGCTGGTCCTTTCACCCGTAGCTTCCCTTCTTGCACCCCTTCTGTTTTTGGTGGGATCAAGTTGTTTTCATCGAAGAAGCTGTAGATCCCCTCCGTGATGATGGAGGTGAGGATCTTGTACGTTGTTGGTAGGCAGGTGATGGGCCTGTAGTTCTTCGGGTTCTGTGTTTCTTCCGTCTTTGGGAGCAAGTACGTGACTCTCCATGTAAGCCATTTGGGATATTTCTCAGGATTCCCGATTATGTCATTGTAGGCTCATGTGAGGTCTTCGTGAATGCTGGGTAGGCTCTTGATCCAAAGATTAGCGATTTTGTCAATTCCTGGTGCTTTTCAGTTTTTGGCCTTGTTACTGGCAGCATTGGTCTCTGTGATGTGGATGTCCGACCATTTTTGTGTCTCTACGTATTTGTAAAGGTCCTGTTGTTGTTGGATCCATGAAGCTCTTTCATTGTGAGACTTTCCCAGATTTCACACCAGAACACCTCAACCGCTTCGGTAGTAGGTGGTACGCAGACATCTATCT
>VCCN01004835.1:2481258-2491590 GCA_006491835.1 Architeuthis dux
TCACATCATCAGGGTAAATGCTACTATACAATTCTGCTGATTCTTTTGGTACCCTTACCTCTACCCTCTGTCTCATTGCTTTGACCCCAGTTAGTGGTGGCGGGGATGTACTCTTTCATCTGGTCATAGTGAATGTTATTAACTGTTCGAGCTGGGTTTGGAATTATTCCTCAAAACTGTCCATTCATTGTGGTCAGATTGTGGTGGTGGGGGTTGTACGCATTCTTACCATTTCTTCTTCTAACGGTTTCTAGCTAGTAGCAATTTCTAGTGGCTACGACTTTTCCTGTTTCCATGGTTACGTACTCTAGCTTACTCATCTCAGTTGTATTATCGGTGTATTTTAGGTTGTATTTGTAGCTACTCTTTCGCAGTGCGTCGTTATACATTTTCTTATTTTCGTCAAAGATCTTTGGAGTATGGCTTGTAGGTATTATTGTCTAAGTCAAGTGTCGTGTCTAGGAAGTTAATTATCTTAATGTTTGAAGGTATTTCAGCTTTAAAGCCGTCGTATTTCAGTGCTCTAGCTATTTCCTTGCGTATGCTGCTAGTTTTTCTCTATATATATGGTTTAGGGTTGCCATATCCGAACCTTCAAAAAAGAGGACGTCGCCGCATACTCCCTGCCCCCGACTGAAACAGATCCTGGCACTATGTAACCTTGTAGCAGCCGTCATAACCGTTTGAAGAACTTTGAAAATTCCTTCAGATGAAGATTTTGAGGCCTAAATGGAGGACATGTCCGGGAAAATATGGAAACCCTAGCATAGTTAGCAAACTAGTCTTGCAATACGTTAGTACTCTCTTTTTTATTGCAGTACTAGTAGTAGCAATATTTATTCCACATATTATCCCGACCAGTATTCTAACTGTTGATGTTTGTATCACAACATACCAGCCGATATATTCTTCGACCTTCGTCAGACGCATGTTGTATCTGGTGGTCTTCAGATACCGCTTATAACAACAAATAAGTAATAAAAGAAAAACTGACAACAAAAGAAAACTAAAGAAAACCGAGTTTAACACAAATAATAAAAATAAAGGTCATGGGGAGAGAATAATAATAAAAAATGTGCACTCCTCGACAAAGATATCCCATGATTCAACACAGCTAATGAACTAAAAACAAACTCAGCCCTGAACAAAATTTCACTGGAAAACGAACGGAGAATCCGTCGAAACGTGAATAAGAATAAGAAAATAAAAGAAACAACGAACACAGGGCGTGTCCCTTCATATACACTGCCGTATATATTTAAAAGAAAAACCAACACTACTTTGTAACGACAGGGGAACAAATATATAATCAATTATGAGTAGCTCGAAACTCGAATCAGACCCCTAAATATCTGCTAAGTGCTATTTCATAGAGATCACATTCAAGGATTCATTCTTAACAAAAGAGGTTTTTTCAGTTGATTCATCCACCTAAAAAGTCGTCACCGTCATCGAATCGCGATGGGTTGTCATTAACGGAATGTAAGTCATATTTGACTGCTGGCCATGAGCAAGAACTGAGATCTAATCCTGTTCGGTTCTTTTTTATGGGGGCGTTGTGGCCCCAAGGCAATCCATGTAGAGACAGGGGGAGAGGACGAAAGGGTGGAAAGATAAGGGAGAGGGGGGAGAGACAGGGGGAGAGAAAGGGACGAAGACAGTTGGTAGGGGAAAAGGTTAAGGGAGAGAGGGGAAAGAGACGCAGAGAGAAGAGGGGTACAGAAACGGATAGAGAGGGGGGAGGAAGAGTTAGAAGAGGGAGGAGAAAGAGACGGAGAGAGAGAGGGAGAGAAAGAAAGGAAGAGGCTTTGTAGGGTGTAAAAGATAAATGAGAATCGAAAGAGAGAAAGGAGAGGGATATACGCATACATGATCGCTGCCGCTCGATCGTACGTGTAGGGCGGCTCCTAGGAGCGCACACTGTCATGTGAGAACGGGACCGGGTGCACAACAGTCCGGCCCTACCGTGGCAAGATATTCCGTTAATCGAGACGGCCGCAGAACAATCCTGTTGCTGCATACGGCACCTGGGATTCCCAGACGGTCACCCATCTGAGTAATGACCAGGCCCGACATCGCTTAACTTCGGTGATCTCACGAGAACCGGTGTATCCAACGCGATTTGGCCGTATACAATACATACATGTATCACTTTTTATTAAATTTGACTAGTTTTTACCTTCATCCCAATTTTTAGTTGTTTTATTCGTTGCCATAGAAAAAGTGGCCCGAATTATTAAGCTGTATAAAAACAACTAAAAATTTGGATGAGAGCAAAAACTAGTCAAATTCAATAAAAATAATGTGTTGCAATTACTTCATCCAATAATAATAAAGATTGATTTATAAAACACTACTAGGTCTCATATGTAAAACAACACAAATATGGCACAGAGAGTCGGTTGTAGGGAGTGAGTTTATAAGTGTAAATCAGCTTCTGCTAACCCATGAAGTCTTTGTGGCCGATTGGTAAAATCAGCTAGGCGTAAACTAGTCTCCCTCTGGCAATGAGAGTGTGAGTTCGATTCTCACCGAAGTCTTACTCTTTATTTCTGATTGCGCTGTTATTCGTTGCCATAGAATCAGTGTATAAAAACAAAAAACAATTAAGAATTGGTAAAAAATAATCAAATTAAAAAAAAAAGTGGTGTGTTACATTACTTCCTCCAATAATAATAAAGATTGACATATACATATACATATATGATGCTGGGAAAAAGACAATTGCAAGAAATCTATTTAATACCTCAACATGTTTCGTCTTATTAGGTCGTTTTCAAAAGGAAAATCAGAGAGAGCGAGTTTTCATGTCTGTATCGACCGAGAGTTGTAACTAAATGGAGAATGTTGGTAGTAGTGATACTGGAGAATTTCCCGGGGGGGGGGTTAGGTACACATGGGCAATTGTTAGTCAGGCTCACTTCCGTCTTGTCAGGCCTGTCGAAGCTTCGTTCTGCTTACGTATTGGACACCCATCTAGATACTGACCAGACTCGATGTTGCTTAACTTTGGTGATCTTACAAGAACCAGTGTATCCAACGCGATTTGGCCGTAACCCCTTAGCCTCGGAGGGAGGTTCATCACTCCTAGTCCGTGTGCTGAGTGCTTAGCGGAGAGGCATTGAGTAACATTTTTTAATAAAGTATTTGGTATGACTCGGCGGGGGATTGAACCACGGCCCACCACTGGTAGATTACGGTGATCGGTAAATGCCAGAGAGAAAAGGTGAGGTTGGCACCCCAGCCTGGTTCTTTAGACACAAGATAGTAGAAACAATTGCAATGGCATCGATGTAGAGAGAAGAAGAGAGGATGAGAGGGGGGAGAGACTGGAGTGGGAGGAAAGGCAAGGGAGAGAGGAGAACGAGAGAGGAAGAGAGGGAGGAGAAGGTGGGAGAGGAATAGATGAAGGGAAGTCGAAAGAGCGAAAGGTAAGAAAATGAGTGGGATATATATAGAGAGAGGCAGATAGAGAAAGAGAGAGAGAGAGAGAGAGAGAGAGAGAGAGTGAGGGTGGGAAGGTGGAGGAGAGAGAAATGGTGAGGTTTGCACCCCAGCCTGATTCTTTAGACACTAGACGGTAGATACAATCGCCATGGAAATGGTGAATTGACTGAACGGAAACCAAAAGTTGCAGGAAAAAAGAGGAGAGGAGAAAAAAAACAAATCGAAAAGATGTCAGCGTTCTGGAGAATCTTCCCAAAGTGACAGATTTTTATTGAAAAGATTTTTGGTTTTTGGTTTTTTGAGGATAAAGGATTATCCGCTTAAGAGGGGAATCAATATTTTGCTCTTGCGCATTAAGAAGCACGCAGATTAGGCGGGGGGAGAGAGAAGGGTAAAGTAAAGGCGAGAGACGGGAAAGAGTAGAGAGAGAGAGAGAGAGAGAGAGAGAGAGAGAGAGAGAGAGAGAGAGAGAGAGAGAGAGAGAGAGAGAAAATAAAGAACAGACAGGGAGAAGAGGAAAAAGAATAGGAATGGGAAGCGAGAGGGAGAAACGAGAGTGAGAGAAGTAGAAAGAAAGCGAAAAAAGAGAGAGAAGGTGAAAGTAAAGGCGAGAGACGGGAAAGAGAAGAGAGAGAGAGAGAAATAAAGAACAGACAGGGAGAAGAGGAAAAAGAGTAGGAATGGGAAGCGAGAGGGAGAAAGAGTTAAGAAAGGAGTAAGAATGGAAAGAGAGATAGATAGAGAAACATAAAAAGAAGAGAAAGAGAAAGGGGGAAAACAAAGAAGAGAGAGAAGGAAAAAGTTAAGGCGAGAAAAGGGGAAAGAGATATACAAAGAGAGAAATAAAGAAGAGAAAGAGAGAAGAGGAAAGAAAGGTTTAAGAGGGAGTAAGAATGTAGAGAGAGAGAGAGAGAAAGAATGGGCGGGTATTAAGGGAGAGTAACCCCGTACAACCTATTGCGTGCTGCTTGGGGATGATTGGCAGCGACAAGTAACCCCCATTACCCCAAGAAATGCCATGAAAGACCCAGCATGGTCCTCCAACCATCTACTAGGTCGTCGTCGTCGTCGTCATCATCATCCGTTATACGTCCACTGCTGGACAATGGCTTTCCCCATCTCCTTCCATGACGACCTATCATGTGCTAACCTCTGCCAGGTCCCACCGGCAAACATTTCTATCTCCATCTTATGCCAGGTCTTTTCCTACTTCATTTACTGTCCCATGGGCACCAATCGGTTATTCTTTTGCACCATCTATTGTCATCTCTTCTTGCTAGGTGACCAGACCATCTCCATTTTTGCTGCTTAATTATTTGTATAATATCCCCCACTCTAGTCCTCACCCTGATCTATGTTGATCTTTTTCTATCTCTTAGAGTTATCCCTAGCATTGCTCTTTCCATGGCTCTCTTTGCGATTCTAAGCCGGTTTTCAGTTCGTTTTGTTAATTTCCATGTTTCGCATCCGTAAGTCATGGCTGGTATTATGCAACCATTGTATACTTTACGCTTTAAGCACATTGGCAAGGTGCTCTTCAAAAGGTCTCTATTCATACCGAATGCTTTCCGACCTATCGTTATGCGTCGTTTTATTTCGTTCTCATGGTATTTCTCTAACTGTATTACCTGTCTTAGGTAGATGTATTCATCGACCACTTCTAGAGCCCTCTATCTATGTCTTTGTTCTGTTCTCTTTAAGCCTACCTATTTACTTTCTCTATTTAGATCTGTCAAAAAGATTAGCCCTATTTTCTTAATCGAGTGTTGATTACCTACAAGTATATTTTACAGAGTAACTTTAATCCTTTATGTCAGTGGTTCCCAACCTTTTTTCGGATCACGGCGCCCTTGGTGCATACAGATTTTTTAACGGCGCCCCATGTTAAAAAAATACTGTACAATTGCATTCACATTCACGTGGTTAGATTAATTAGCTGAAAGAAACAATGAATCATTAAATAGATTCAATCTTGAAGGGGGCCGTGGGGAATCTGCGGTTATTTATAAGCAACTAGTTCGTATCGAGAATGTACGACACATTTCTAGAACAATCCAGAATGTAAAACTTGTCTATCAAGTGTTGAAACTGTGCAGTCCAACACTCGATGGACAGAGTGATTCGCGATGTGCCTGTTAGATGTCGCTTTCTATCATTGCGACCGCCTTGAATTACGATTGCTTGGAATCATTAAAATCTTCGAATATTCCGCAGCGACCCGGGGGGCCGCGACGCACAGTTTGGGAATCACTAAACGTTTTTGACATCATATAAGCACATCTTGTTAAGGACTGGTTGAAGACTTATTTCTATAACAGCAGCAAGATGCTTGCATTGTCGCATCGACGAATGTCTTTTATTGCACGTACATTTCCCATTGATGAAATCATTGAGATCTAATTACAATACAAAATCACGCAACAGACTAATTATTAATAAACTACTTGACCCATGTCGACGTCATAAAATCATGTTTCTATTGTTGGATACTTGAGAATCAAGAATTACAGAAGTAAAGTGGATACAACGATCTATGAAATCATCGCTGCAATGATAAAAGACAGTGATAAAATGTTCGGCAAAGTAAGATGACTTAACCGTAAAAAATGGATCACATCATAAGGACTGATTTGACCGATTACCGCTAAAGAAGCTATCATTTCTCTTACTTTTGTACTAAGCTGGCACGGCAATGACTGTTTGAGTTTTAGTAAAAAACGATTATTTCTTTTTAATTAAATCAACCATTTTTATTAATATTTGATTGCTATTTACCCTCATCTTAATTTTTAGTAGTTTTTTTTCACAATGTGTAAAATGGTTTACAATGAACGAATAATAATAGCTTTTTACTAAAATCAATTTGATTTGTAATTAAACAAAATAACTAAAGGTTACGGTGAAGTAAATAGTAAATAATAAAAATGTTTTACAATACTTCGTCTAAATAAAGATTTTAAAAATAAAATAATAACAGTGCCGTGCCGGCCTTACTGAAATTGTGATTAAACAAACTAAAATTGGGATGAATATAAATAGTAGTCAAAAATTAATAAAAATGGTTTACAATACTTGATTTAATAAAGAAATAAAAAAAATAAACTAAAACAGTCATTGCCGTGCCAGCTTAGTACGAAAGTACGAACAAATGTTAGTTTCTGCTAAAGAAGCTAACATTTTATTTTGTAATCGGTCACATCAGTCCTTAAGATGCGATCCATTTTTGACGGTTAAGTCGTCCTGCTTTGCCAAATGGTCTATTGTTAGCAAGAAAGAGTGGTAATACATTTTGAAAATTCAGAAATGTTTAATTTCTTAGTTAAACATTTCATTTGATTCACCTTGGTATAAGAGGTTGTGGAGGACTAGAGCCTAACTATAATCCTACCAATTCTGAAATGCATTGTCTATAGCAACCCTGTACAATGTATCTTGGTCTTGAACAATGCTGAAAGATCACTTAATAGAAACCGTCACATGACCAACGTCTTTTGGCAGCATGCCATGTTGGGGATGATCAATTAAACAAATTGGAAAAAGGGGTGATCAATGAATAAGTTACTTCTCTCGCCTTTTGTTGGGCAGTGATCACTAAAGAAAATCTGAATTTTCCAAAAACAAACATGTATGCTGCCGGACACAAACTTAGGGACCAATTTAGCATAAACTTACATTGCAAATTGAAAAACCTATTTTGAGGTGGGGGGATTAAAAAACCTTTTCAGCCATCTAGCAGGCATTGGTGCAGCCTGTACACGTGATACATAGCCATCCTGCCCAACCTAAAAACTGAAGAAATCTATGTTGACAGTTTCTAATACATTGGTTGATACTTGAGGGGGTCTACAAACAATGATTTTTTCTTAAGGACTTGTCAAGTCTCTATATATATATCCATCAGTTGCACATAACTTGACTCTGATGGAATCAACACTCACCATCAGTTCTAAGGAATCGTTTTAATGTCATTATAACCAGCTACAATCCAAGTCTGGAGACCTCTTACCCGGCGTAGACGGATACTTCATCTAGTTTAACCCATAAGAACCCAGACCCATTTCTACTTGAAGGAACATTATGTGGGATTATGGGTAGGCAAATTGACACACAGTCTGCACCAGGATGTTCCTTAGATGTCACTTAGTAAACTCCATGAGTTCAAATCAAGCATAAAATATAATATTATATAAGAGACTGTGCAGATCAATTAAATTGTACATGACACTTAGTACACTTCATGAGTTAAAGGCAAGGATAAAATATAATGTTATATAAGAGACTGTGCAGATCAATTAAATTGTATGTGACACTTAGTACACTCCATGAGTTCAAATCAAGGATAAAATATAATATTATATAAGAGACTGTGCAGATCAATTGAATCGTATATGACACCGGTGTTACAGTGGGTTCTTATGGGTTAAATAATTTTTCAATTGCATTGTATTTAAGAAATATCAAAGACATTATGTTGCTCCGCGTTCAGACCTCTCTACAAATAGCATTTAATAATTATCTCCCTTGATAATTGTTACAGACAAACATATAGACATACACATGGCGTATTATATAAGTAGATTACCTGGATTATTTTTGGCACGTTCCGCATCGTGGCGTACTTGGTTTCAACAGACAATACTTCGGTACTACTATATTTGTAGAGATAAGCTTAGTAAATAGCAATAATTGTATTGTACCAATCTCACTTTCCTATATTCGATACGCAGATAGGTAGGATAGTTACGGCCGAATCACGTTGGATACACCGGTTCTGGTACGATCACCGAAGTTAAGCGACGTCGAGTCTGGTCAGTTCCTAGATGGGTGACCGTCTGTAATTACCAGTTGCTGTAACCAGCTGGTGGAGGCATCATCTGCGGCTATGTTGATTTCCAGACGTATTGAAGACTTCTTTCTTTTGGCAAACCTTCGAGAGCGGGGAACTTGGGGACAACACTTCCTCCATACTAAGCGCCCAGGCACAGCAGACCATCGTCTTGAACCTGCCAAGACGGACAGAGCCATATAGGTAGGATAACATTTATTTCTCAAACTAATCTGAAAACGATAAAAGTCACATCCCCTTTAAAAAGACAATTTCAAATACTTTTACAATAATAATATAGGTATCCCCGCTTTTAGGAAAAAAACGAAAAGCGAAAATAGCGTTTAACGTTTGTTTTACAGTGAACCGTTATAGAGGCAGCGCGTGGCCTCGTCCCCTCGCTCTTATACCCACCCTAGTGTCCTGTATCTCCCACTGCCCAAGCCTTCGATGTCTCAACTTAACATACCATTTTTGGGGTGTGGGAATGCGCAACATTTTTCCCATATAAATTAATGGTAATTCTGCCATTTCCGCCTACGGAAGTTTCTTTACTGTCGTGAAACCTGTAATTGTTGTAAAATCAGTCAAAATTATCCTCTTGAAGCACGTATATAATTTAAATAAAACATAAATAACATCGTGCAACACGGTTTTTGTTCCTGGGTACTGAGTGTTATTTTCTGAATGCTTATATGCAAAAAGTATAGGAAATGTCAATTATTCCATATAAACTTTGCTTTTGTGACCATGACTGTGATATTTCGAAATGTACCTGTTTCCAATTGTACGATGGGTGAATTTGCGCATTCAATTTTTAAAAATCACATTTTTTCAGAAGAACAACAACATATGAATCTAAATTAACATGCATTTACACTAATGTTGAACAAAAGTGACCACAAAAGATTTAGAATTGAATAGTTTACGATTTTACTGTAATTCACTTTCACGAACCAGACCCCAAAATATAATCTCCCATCATGGTTTCGTTATATGTTACTTGGTAACGGTGTTCAAAGTCCAGTATATCCTGTTGGAACCGCTTGACTTGCTCTTCACCTTGGTCTCAACCAGCCCCACATGGTTTTCGCCCTTGTGAACCACTGTGAAAAAGCTGTACAAAGCTGCTTTCACCTTCCTAGTGAGCTTCTTGGGGAACTCCTTGTACTCGAGGATCATCTTTATCTGTGGTCCGACGAAGACCCCGGCTTTGGCCTTTACCTTAGATAGTACTCCGTGGCAGAATATTTCGGTATGCCTATCGGGGATCAAGACAAATACTGGGCACCCCGTTTCACCTGCAATACAACAATGTCAAGATCTTACTAGATGCCGTGAAGTATGATGAGTACGACTGGGAGGCCATCGGAGACTTCAAAATGGTGGGTCTCCAAGGCGGTTTTACCAAGTTTCTTTGCTATCTTTGCCTTTGGGGCAGCAGGGACACCTTAGCGCACTACCAAAGACGAGACTGGCCACAGCTACCCGAATTATATGTGGAGATGAACAATGTCACGTAGGAGACACTGGTTGACCCCAAGAAGGTGTTGATAACACTACTGCACATAAAATTTGGCCTTATGAAACAATTTGTCACAACTCTAGATAAGGAGTTTGCAGCCTTCAAGTACCTTCCCTAAGCTGTCTGGGACAAAATAGGTAATTACAAAATATCAATGTTCTGATCAGAAAAGCAAAGTCTGAAGGGAGTAATAGCCATCTTCTATACTTTGTAGACATAAGCATTTAAAAAAATAACACTCATTACCCAGGAATAAAGAAAAAGTAAAGAAAACAAAATTGCACAATATAATAAACCAGTTTCCATTATCTTTAAAAACATTTTCCAAGAAAAAAAACCTTCTTATCCAACGTGATCTTCCATTGTTTCACCGTGGCAGAAATTCGTTTTTGCTTTATCTGTCTGGCGATCGTATTGGTCATGTCGTTATATATGCATATAACCATCATCATCATCATGGCTTGGCGAACGACAATAAACAAGTCTTTCTTTTACACACACGCACACACACACACATACACATACACACACATAT
>VCCN01004835.1:2546745-2558903 GCA_006491835.1 Architeuthis dux
CGATGTTATAAAGTGAATAAAAATAGAATCAAAGAATTGAATTCGACTATAGAATGGGGAGTGATCACTTTGGTCGCGGGCGGAGGTTGACGGTGTCCGGGGGTTGGAGGCGGGGGCCGTGTCCGGGGGGTTCGGATAATCATTACAAATGACCTTTTGATCTTATCCCATTAAAGACCAGAAACGACTGTATTGACCGATGTTATTTGATGCCAAGGATTGAATTTCACGTTGGAGGGATGAACGATTACCGAAATCCATTACGAATAATTGAATCAAGCCTGAAAGTCAGACCACAGATGCGCTAGTTGTTTGCTTGTGTGAAGATCATTAAATATAAAATGAATCAGGTCAATAAGTATATCTATATGGAACATAGATTCTGAGTAAAATAATGGCGCCTGTGCTTATGTTATGTGTGTGTAGATAACATATGTATAGGACGACATCCAACCCACGTCAGTCAATCTGAAACTGTGGAAGTCAATAAGACCTGATCGATGCAATGCATGGGGGAACATTGCTAGCCTCAAACACATCCTCACTGGCTGGGAATAGTTTCTAAAATAAGACAAGCCTGAAAGTCACACAATAGATGTGCCACTTTTATTCTAGTGTGAAGATCTAGAACGGGCAGTATTGCCAACTTTATTTTCAAATTTACATCTAAAATTGAGTCAAAAAACATAAACATCTAGATTCTCCATATATATATTTAAAATCTAGGAAATATATTACATATCATTAATGAATTAAATGTGAATTTAATCTTCAACATTTATTTTATTAAAATACTATTTAATTTATCAAAAATATAATTTATTTTATTACCATAAATTAAATAAAAATATTACTTGTTTGATCAAAAATCATCTAAATAGCAATTTCTGACATCTAGGAGCAACAGAAAACATCCAGATTTAGATGAAAAACATCTAAATTGGCAACATTGAGCAAGGGACGTAACTCGGCAACATCTAAATTGCTAACACTAACATTTCGGTATGTCAGACAGTGACGGCAATCGATGCTAGAGATGCTAGCGCATCTAATTACTCAGGTAAACAAAACCAGTTGCGAGACTACAAAAAAGACGTTGCTAACACAACCAAAATGGATATTATCAGGTATTATTCAAGACCAAACTCTACAGCATTGAAACTCTGTTGCCAAAAATATGAATATGTTGCCGTCCAAAGATGAGTACAACACTACCACTATTTTATAGAAAAGTAATTTTCTTCTAAACCAAACATAACAGGATTTTATGATTTCTAGTGGATCATTACACAATCAAAACGGATAGTATCAGGTTTTAGTTATGACCAAACTCTACAGCATTGAAACTCTGTTGCCAAAAATATAAATATGTTGCCGTCCAAAGATGAGTACAACACTACGAAAAATTATGTTTGGAAACAGAGTTTCAATACTGTAGAGTTTGATCATAAATAATATCTGATCATATCCGTTTTGGTTGTGTAATGTTCCACTAGAAATAATAAAATCCTGCTATGTTTGGTTTAGAAGACAATTAACTTTCTATTAAGACGTGGAAGTGGCGTACTTATTTATGGGTGATACGATGCAGGGGAGGTAACGGTGTAAGTTTCAATTTTCCATATTTTGGACTATTTTAATATATGAAAATATGTCGAAAAAATATTCACTTTGGATGGTTTAAACTTAAAAATATCGCGAATCGAAAGTTGTTAAAATTTATTTTGTTGATTATACTTCCAAAGGTGCATGTTTGGAAGGGGTCGGACTTTCTGGTGTGTGGAGCAGCCTGCCATAATTGTCATTGTACTCTCCAATTACTCTTGTTGCCAATTTAGATATTTTATATCTAAATTTAGATAATTTTAAAGAGCAAAAGTCAAGGGAGATAATTTATAGAACTAGAGAAGAAAGATTTGTAATCTTTCAATAAACTATGAAAATGAAAAATATTTTCAATTTCAGTGTTCTAGACGCTATAAAATAATAAAATTCTAAAACTTCAAAATTTAAAAAACCCTTAAAATTAACATTTTCATGAACGTAGTGTGTGTATTCCTTCTTATGTATATGTTACGGCTGTTTAGACCATTTTTAACACCTCCATGGCTAGAACGTCAACATCCCGCAAGCTTTTGTAGGCCTGAGCCTTTAAAACAAAAAAATTATTTTTGATTGGTGAAACATAGTTTCAAATTGAACCAATCAAATGTAATCTCTTAAAGAGGCTTCGGTAATCATAATGCCCGATGCAATGCAAAGAGGTTTAAAAATGATGCGAATGCAACATTTCCCAACCTTTTTTTTAACTTATATGTTCAGATCTATACGACGTTGTTGGACTGAAAATAAAGGTATGGCGCCCAATTAGTCAAATAAAGGTAAGGCGCCCAATTAGTTAAATAAAGGTAAGGCGCCCAATTAGTTAAATAAAGGTAAGGCGCCCAATTAGTCAAATAAAGGTAAGGCGCTCAATTAGTCAAATAAAGGTATGGCGCCCAATTAGTAAAATAAAGGTAAGGCGCTCAATTAGTCAAATAAAGGTAAGGCGCCCAATTAGTCAAATAACGGTAAGGTGTCCAATTCGTCAAATAAAGGTAAGGCGCTCAATTAGTCAAATAAAGGTAAGGCGCTCACTTAGTCAAATAAAGGTAAGGCGCTCAATTAGTCAAATAAAGGTAAGGCGCCCGCTGGAGGGGCCTTGCTGACCACCAGTTGTACAGCTGCCAAGATCTTCATATCAGAGAGAGGCTGAGTGGTTGGCAAATATTCAAGAAATCTGGAAATGGGGAAACTTCATATCTTGGGCGGCATATCAGGCCTCGAAACAGCCGCAGATCCCATAACCCGTCAGCTTTAGTGCCATACTGTCGCTTTTCCCCGATAATTCAACTAGTTTCGCCATGATAAAACATGGCATGGACATCTTCAGGAAGGCAATAGAACAATTGAATCCTGAGCAAATACCTGTGATGACTGTGGACCGGCCACCGATTGCAATTGCCAGTTCAGTAGTTTTGGCCCCAGGAGTATGGAGAAGATAAATACCTGATAATGTTGTGTGGGCTCCATATTGAAATGGCCGGATTACGAGCTGTTGATTCATGGCTGAAAGACAGTGGATGGGTCGAAGCTTTAATTCAGGTTCAAATAGCAACAGTAGGGACTGCAGAATCATTTCCGAAGGTTACACACCTAACCAAAGCCAGAGATGCCCACCAGGTCACAGCTGTAGCCATCTCTCTTCTGGACAAGGAAGCCTACAACAGCCACAAAGCAACTATGGGAGAAGTAGGAAACGCGTCCAGAGTTCAAATATTGGAACCTCGCCGCGAACTGCAACTGACCATCCTGATTTGTGTAAGAGCAAAAGCGTGACGGTCTCTTTGGCCTGTATGTTGAGTCCATCTCCAAACTTGCTCCATGGTGTTTTTGCAATGGACCAACATCATTATGTTATTTGGTTAAGTGTTCATATGCGTGACTTAGCTGCTCGTTCCCAACAACACTAGAGTTTAGTTGTGGAACTTCAGAATGAAAACTTTGTTATTCATAAAAGAAAAGATTTATCATCAGGAATTGCTATGGATCGATGACAGGAGCAGAATATTGAACTTCTGAAAGTAACTAGTGGAATCGTCGGCCTCACAGAAAACCAATCTGCATTCAGGAGCTGGCAAGTTGGTTCTCTGGAACTGGTGTGCATCGTTGAAGAATTTGAAGTAAGTTCTGAGGATGATCAAGCATGTAAAGATATACAACATCATAAGCAAATTCATTCTTTACAAGAGACATTCCACAACTAGGACTCATCTTTGGTGGCAACTATCAATGGGGAATCCATGTGATGATAGCAGCAATGATCTCCTTGTGCTAGATATTGTAGATAGTGGAGTAGTCACCATAGTGAAAACATAGTGAAAACAAGATATTGATCAGAAAGTATACCAAGAGTTATCGGTTCATAGACAGATCAACGGCAGTGACAGATGTAATATCTCAGAACAACATTGTACTATTCTGTCACATGAGAAAAAAAAATCAAAATCCCAAATACAGTTGGCTGCACTTGAAGATGATTGTGATCCGTTAGAACGTTCGTATATCTCCTGTCAATCCAGATCCATTAACCTTGATGACATCTTCATCCATGAGAATCATTCATACCCACGATCTCCATCAGATCATGGTAACCTGGGGTAAGTCTGAGCTACTCACATATCTTGAGAGTTACATATGCCCTGTTTCAGACTCACCACAAGCAGACACTGTGATACTTGATGGACCTGCAGTGGTTCATTTTGTACTGCCTAAATATAGCAAGACTTTCAATGACTATGCTACGGATGTGTTTGTCTCATACGACAGAAAGCAGATTTAGAGTGCTCACCGTGTTGATCTAGTTTGGGATATCTACCTTGCAGACGGATTAAAAGCATATACACGTCAGAGGCGAGGATGTGGCGTTAGATGTCGGCTCACTGGAAAAACAAATTTCCACAAAACTGGTCACAGTTCCTGCAAAATACAAATAACAATAAAGGGTTGTTTGCTTTTCTTTGTGAAGTCGTTGTGCAGGCTGTTCATTGGGATGTTGAGCTGTATGTCACTGATGGAGAGAATGTATTATGCCACCCAGCATCCGCTGGGATGTGAATTACCTGTCACCCTGCCAGCATGAAGAAGCTGACACAAGAATCATCATCCATGCAGCTGATACAGCAAGGATATCATAAGAACAATTGATAGCGATGTTGTTGCATTTGCAGCGGCATATTTTAATCGTCTTGGGATCAATAAGCTATAGATTGCTTTTGGCACAGGCAAGACCTTTCACTACATTCCCGTCCATGAAATCTTTGTAACACTAGGTACCGTTAAAGCAGAGACATTGCTGGAGCTTCATGCATTTACTGGCTGTGACACATTGTCATAATTCTATGGAAAGGGCAAAAGATCAGCATAGGATGTATAGAAAGTCAAGGAAGTATCAACAATATGTACAGGCCTTTCTTCTAAGACACATGCCCAGTTGGAAAGGTTCATTATTTTCACATATGACAGAACAAGTGCTGCATCTAGTGTTATGATTTACGTATCCGGCCACCTGTGGCGGAAATGTAAGTGACCTCGATCACCTTGGAAGATGCATGTATTGCATCATTGTTGTAAACAGGAAATGGTTGTTGGTCATTGACACCATGAGACACCACGTATGCATTGGGGGAGATCTATAAAGCAGACGCAGAAGAAATCATCCAGGCCTGGGAAGCGGACCGAAACCTCGACACTCAAAGAAGATAGACATCAGCGGAGCCGAAAAGCACGAAACCGCTGTCCCCGCTGAGGGGACAGCTCGGTGGTTCTCCTTGTCTTCTCTCTTCCACTCTTCACGATCCGGCCAACAAAGATGTATGTTCAGTAATAAAAATATGTCCAGATATTTTTACAAGCAAGTGTTCGGGTTTCCTTCCTTTTCATTCGAAACTCAGGACATTTAACCAGTATCCAACACTAGCATCAATGTTTGTAGAAAAGACCTATTTACAAGAAAGGGAAGAGTCATCATGAAATCACTGCCACCTACCAAGGCAGCTCTAGTTGAGCATATACAACGTGTATGGTACCAGGCAGGTCAGGTATGGGGACAGGCTCTGGTACTAGACCCTGACACACTTTCTCCATCGGACTGGAGATGGGCAACAGAGGGCGACACCTGGATGACATTCTAGACCTCTCTTTCAGAGGCATCTAAAGGTTGTAGGGAACTACGTGTAAGTGTCAGAAGATCTATCAAAATCACCGCTGTTGTTCGAGAGTCAACATGTCATGTACAACTGCCTGTGATTGTGCGTGTGTGAAACAAAATCAATATAAACCAACAGATATCTGCATGCCACAGAATGTGAGTAAGTGAATTACTTTGCATTTTATTTGCTACAGAGAAACTAAAGATGTCATCAGAGAACAGGAAAATGTAATATTGATATATTTTGTTAATTAGTGTAGAAGAGGAAATAAAACAATTTATGAATCATTCTTTTGTTGCTTCTTCTATGTGCATTTGTACTCTTTGGGAATTACGTCAAGAAATATTAGTCGAATCAATTCAATGTCGGTAAAGTATATTTAGAGAATGTTCTCAGGAGTCTGTATCTGTAATAAATATATATAGATTAGAACAAGGGATATGATAATTTTATTGCGCTACCCCAGTGTCGAATATATAGGTGGCGCCACCTGCCACCAGCAGAAGACTTGTAATGGTCATATGTATATGCATACCAAATTTAGTGCTTTTAAAGAAAAGTGTACAAACATTTCACTAATCGACTAGACTAATAGTGCAGTCTATGTTTATGAGAAATGACAATAAACAGTAAATATACTACATTCCAATCAGTTTCTGTCAGAACATTTTCTTGGAATAAAATATAAACAAAACCTTGTGTTTGGGTCTGGTTGTACGCTGTAAGTGTATGCAATTGAGGCAGAGGAAAAACAAACAGCCTGCACAATAACAAAACAAGCTTCAAACAAGTCAAAGAAGTGTCCAGAGAAAAAAGAAAAGTCGGAAAGGGGACGAGAAACAAAACAAAATGAAAAACTAATAACACTGATGAATCCACAGATGATGAAACCTTTTGTTTGGTGTGCGTAGAACCTTATTCCAATTCAAAACCTGGTGAGAATTGGGTAAAGTCCACAATTTGTCAAATGTGGGCATATGCTGAGTGCGTTTCAAAAAACAACAGGGATTACTTTGTCAAAACTGTACACCTGATGATTTTGAATTTGACTATTAATTGTCTAACATAAGGAATCAAATTAATAATTGTCCCTTTGGTGGTCAAGATTTGCTACTGATGTTGTTTTGATATCTATTTCCATTTTATTGTGAGAGGGGTGTCAAAGTTCTGTTTGGTGTCGTCATTCTTTTCTTATTGTTCTTTTTTTCCATCTTCCACCTTATTACAATGCATCATTGAGGTCCACTCATATATGATTCCACTTGTCCTACCAGGTGGTCATTATACTCCTAAAACCTTAGTTTTTACTAAAATACATTATCTATTACTGTTAATACGTCTGTCTGGTTTAAAAATGTATATTTCTCAATCATAACAATATATTCATCACGTCTGTACCTATTAGCAAGAGAACTAACTTACCCTATTAGATTGTACCAACTATTCTCAATGCTGGGGTAGGTTGATACACTTTTTCCGAATGTTTAAATGATAATATAATAAACTTAACTAATGTTTCAGATTGAAACAACCCATCCAAAGGAAGTCTCTTTTCCATAGTAACTTCTAGGCATATTTGTGTTTTAATGAATTAATTCCATTTATGGAAGTTAGAGTCATCGAAGTGAAAAATGTACCAACTAGCCCCGGTCTCTCCTACGTTATAACCGTTTGCTGATTTTTGCGTAGTCAAGGAAAATCCGAGAATGCAAGTTCAGAACTTTGACCTAATGTTTCACTCTTTCACTTGTGGGAATATTTTAAAACGATTCCCAAATTCTTACGGCTAACACTTTCCAAACCCAGGAGAATGATTCTGTATCGAACGCTAGTCAGGAACCCATTTTACAGCCAATACATCAAAGACTTTCCCAATAGATTTCAATTCCATCTATTGTTCAGTTTAAATCTCTGGCCTCCTTTTGCTTCTTTTGTTTTTGAACCACGTAAAAAGCGGACGCCATTTTGACAGCGTCCACGTCTCGTCTATGGCAGGCGTTCAAAGTAGATATCGTAATTCCGGCCATATTACTTAAATATGCACTTAAAGAAACCTCCCCTGAAAAGCACCCTGCGTCTTATATCCAGTTAGTGTTTGGGAATTCTATCTCCAACTTCTTCCGTGGTCTTCGATTAATATATTATTTGTTTGTATTTTTATCATGAATTTCTGTTATTGCACTTTTCAAATTGTACCATAATTTAAGATTTTTTATCCGTTTCTACGATATTTTGGGTTTTTTATAGTTTAAATAAATATTTCTCGCAAAATTATAGGCGTGGCTTTTACGTCATTGCGTCTAATATGTCGGAAATACATTATTTACTAAGTTAAATTTGGCACATGGCCACACTAGGGGAGTACCAAGTTAGGGTCGAACTCACTAATAATGGCCTGCGAGAATAGCTTGCTATCCACTCTACGTATAATGTTTGATCTATGTGATAAATATTCAACACCTAATTAAGTGCATTGACAATTATGTTGGGAGATAAATATTTGTTGTGTAAAAAAATGCGTTTTTCATCATTAGACTACGGACTTCTTGATATACCTACATATAAAACCCTATAAACACAATAATATATTTTGTTTGTCGTAAATTATTTTGAAGTAATTATTTAAAGTTTTGTTTCTGCTTCGATCTCCGGGCCCAGTATAATAACCGAATCGCGTGAATGGGGTTTTATTATCGATTTCTAGCGTGTTGGGTCGAAAGGATGTCTTTGAATCGGCCGTCCACCTCTCTGAAATGTCCTTGAGCTAGGTTTGGGTTGAGACAAATTTAGTTGTGTCCTCTTGAGGTGTTCCCAAACCATATAATGCACTTTATCATTGGGTACAGACAAATAGATAAGATCAGGATAACCTTACTAATAAACCAGAACAACCTCCTACATCTCTTTAATAAGGTGAAAAGCAAGTCCCTGAAACTATTTGGACACATCAAATGATCAAAAACACATCAAACGATCAAAAACTATGCCCAGAAAGTTGTGTACCAGGCGAACGCAAACAGGGAAGACCAGAACGCAGATGGGGCGACAACATTTAACAACTGGACCCAGATAAACACTCGTGCTCAGGATCGTGTAATCTGGAAAGAGATAAGTCATGTGAATTCACAATCTGCCATTGGCCGAAATAGCGTCACATGATGATGACGATCGGCTGTTCTTTGAGAAGAAAACCAAATCAATGTTACGGCCAAATCGCGTTGGACGGTTCTCGTATGATCACGGAAGTTAAGCAACGTCGAGCCTGGTCAGTACCTAGATGGGTGACCGTTTGGGTATACCAGGTACCGTTAAGCAGCTAGGTATCATGTAGAGAGACTTCCGTGGCGATCCCGTTAATCTTCCTAAGGAGGAGACCGATCTATACACTACGCCCAATAACGCATGCCAAAATGCTCAAGCTCCCTACTCTCTCACTGAACCCTCTGACTGGCATGGCAGCGAGCGACAAGATGTGAATGAATGAAAACCAAATCAATAATATTCCCTGTCTTCTTTTCACTGCGTTGATGAGGGTTTTGTGAAGTTTTTAATTGGTTTCCCATGTCTTTAATTCCATTCATTCCCCCCTGGACGTTTCACAGGGTTCTGCACACGCGTACGGCTTCCATTACGGATAAAAGTCAAAACTACGACCCGAGTTTCCAATCGAAAATCAATTAGTTTTATTTTTGACGCCTGAATATCAAATGAAGTTCGGGTCAACTTGATTCGGGGTTCGTTTAATTTCAAAGATTTAAAAGCAGCCAGAGAAAATTTAATTCCAGCCTAATAGAAAAAACACCCAAAAAACAAAACAAAAACAAAACAAGACGAAAACAACAACAACAAAAAGCCAGATCTTCCTGGATTACAATAAATTAAATACAACAGTTGAATATTTAATGGGCTTTGACCACTCTTGTGGAACAGTGCTAATCTAAGCCCCGTAAACATCATTATCATTGGAGTTACCTCAATCCTCAATGGTAGCTATGCATTCGTGGCCTTGGGCCAGACTAATCTAAGATTAGTAAATATAGATATTATATCATTATACGTAACGGTTATCGGTACGAAGTTACGGTTATCGGTACGATGTTACGGTCTCGCGTTGGATAGACCGGTTCTTGTACGATCACCGAAGTTAAGCAACATCTAGCCTGGTCAGTATCTAGATGGGTGACCGTCTGGGAATGCCAGGTGTCGTATGCTGCTAGTGGAGGCATCACCTGCAGCTATGCTCATTTCCAAACGTATTGAAGACTTCTTTCTTTTGGAAGCGTTCAACATGGTCGCGACCCCACTCGAAAATGGAACTTGAGCCCAACTCTTTTTCCATACTAAGCTAACCGACAAAAAGCTGTTTACCCATTGTCAACCTTGTCCGGCGCGGGCCTAAGAAAATCAATATGAAAAATCGAATTAGTGAACCGAGTTCGATTTCTCGTTGAGGTTGTGTCTATTCCTTTTGTACTACTGTCATTCATTCTTATTGTGGGCGTGACTATAAAAGCAGTTAAGTGGGCGTGTCTGTGAAGATAGATAAGTGAAGTGGGCGTGTCGGTGAAGATGGGTCCAGTGGGTGTATCTCTGAAGATAGATAAGTGGGGGTTTCTGTGAAGACAGACAGGCGTGGGCGTGTTTGTGAAGTGTGCGTGTCTTCGGAGATAGATACATAAAGTAATGTCTGCGAAGCAAGAATACATCTGAAAGTGAGTGATAAAATAAACAAAAACTAAAAAAAAAAAAGAAAAGATTGGATTTTGTGCGAAAACATAATAAATTGTTGATTAAAAAGTGACTGTCAGCCCTATGATGATTTGAACACCAGGAAGAGTCGCTAGGTAGAGTAAAACAAAGATAGAAACAAAACAGAGACAGTGGAGACACTAAAAATGCTAAAAGTCAGAAGAGACAAGGAGGAGGGAGAATTTCGAAATAAAAATAAAAATGAAAAATATAATTTAAAAAATGGAATAAAAAAATGCACCGATTGATTTCCCCAGAATCACAGGTATTGCATAAAAAAACCCAAAAAGAATCCCAGCAAACAACTGTTGGGTAAGGTCCTTGGACAGGATGCCGAATTTTAGCCAAAGGACGAGAAGCCGAAGCCAAGATGCCGAACGGATACGACGCCGGTTGGACGTGAAGTCGAAATTCATGTCCATTCGGCGTCATAGTTGTTCGACTTCATGCCCGTTCGACGTCATAGTTGTTCGACTTCATGCCCGTTCGGCGTCATAGTATTTCGGCTTCATATCCATTCGGCGTCATAGTTGTTCGACTTCATGCCCGTTCGGCGTCATAGTATTTCGGCTTCATGGTTAATATAACAGATAAACCTTGTATTATATGTGAACTAGTTAATACCATTGTGGTATAGACATTGCTACACGATATACCAAACTCATTGGTTCGGGTGTGAGTTTAAATCTCGTCTGAAGACTAATTTTTGTTACGAATTCATGTAATTAACATTGCGATTTAATGCAAAAGACCGAAGAATGTATCGGTCGTAATATGTCGCGATAGAAGGCAACCACAAAAATGTAGATACTAATTAAAAGATATCATATTATAACCAATATTTATCAATCAATCATTTTTTCATCGATATCATATCAATGTATTTAAAAAAAAAGAAGTCTCTTAAGATCCTTGCCACTGAATGGAACAAAATTAATAATAAAATAACAGGTCTGGTTAGTCACTCAATAGAAACCGTCACTTGACCAACGTCTTTTGGCAGTATGCCGTAAACGGGGTGATCAATTAAAATATTGGAAATGGGGGTGATCAATGAATAAGTTACTTCACCCGCATTTCGTAGGGCAGTGATCACTAAAAATCTGGATTTTCAAAAAACAAGCGGACACAAACTAGTGGCCAATTTAACATAAACTTACATTGCAAATTGACCCCCGCCCCAATAAAAACCTATTTGGGGGTGAATTTTCAACAAAAAAATTAAAACGATTTTCTAGGCATAATAAGGAGTAAATGTTGAAATTTTCAGCCCTCTAGCTCCATTGATGCAACATGTACGCGTGATACATAAGTACATAGCCAGACAGACAGACAGACAGACATACCAACTTGAAAACTGACATGTTGACAGTTTTGGGTTGACGGTTTCTAATAGTAACAATGAAGAGTGGATCGACCCAAAGTGTTATTATAAAAAGCAACAATAATAAGATGGAGTAAAACTAAGTAGTAAAATCTTTTCTTTTCATTGTCATGTCCCTTTTATGTTAGAAACCGTCGACCTTTTTGTAGTGATCACTGCCTAACAAAAGACGAGAAAAGTAATGTATTCAGTGATCACCCCTTTTCCCAAATTGTTAAATCGATCACCACCATCACAGCACGCTGCTAAAAGACGTTGGTCACGTGACGGTTTCT
>VCCN01004835.1:3120703-3135454 GCA_006491835.1 Architeuthis dux
ATATGTAAACACACACACAGACGTTTTAAGTGTTTAATTGCGACTTTATCTTACATCGCCCATAAAAGATAATTAAAACAATTAAAGCTCTAACATAAGAGGAACAAACTACGCATTCGTTTTTATGGTTGAAAAAGTATACTTTCTTTCTTTTTCATTATTTATTTGGAGCTTGGATCGACTATGGTTTTTTGTTGAATAAACCCTTTACAGTCCGAGTCGTCTATGTTCTCGTAATCACGATGTTATCTTCGTATAGTCCCATTGGTGTTGCGTGTTGAACGTTAGAATAATACATAAATTAAAGAAAATAATAGGAGGATTCACATAAAAAGTAAACTTGCAGAATTATTTCTTTTTCATTATTTCAAAGCTTAGATTCAACTGACTAGTAGTTTAGTTAGTTTATAGTTTGTTTTGTTAAATAAATGGGTGTTTTTTTGTTTTTCAAATAAATCACACAGTCTTAAATTATTACGGTATCGCTGTATATTCCTCAAGTTGTATTTTTTAGTGTTAAATCTCGGAATAATATATAAATTAAAGAAAATAATTAAATAGGATGATTGATTATTCACAAAATATGATTTTCCACGCCGAGTTCTCTAATGTGTCGTAAACAAAACTTGACTTACAATCAAAAACCTTGACTTTGACAGTACTGTTTACCTACACTGGAATGTATGCTTGTTAATAGTGCATATGAGTGCGTGCATTTAAATTAAACTTTGCACTATAGATAAATAAATATAGATAACAAAATCGCAGAAGATTATTTAAAATAAAAACTGACAGAGGAGGTTGTGACTCTGGGTCGATTAGTTGTTTTTTTTCTAATATAGGAGCTTCATATAAGGGTTTCCTTCTTTGCCGTATTCAAAGGTCGGGCAGGGTAGGTCATCAGATCCATGCTTGTGTATCTGTGTAGGTGTCTGTAGCGATCTAACGGAAGAAATGTAGATGAAGAAATACTTTCTTCGTGCTTATAGTTCTTTTACTACTATCATTTGTGTCCCTCCACTGCAATGCAACATGCAGGGGAGATAACTCACATTCGACTCGCGAGACGAGCACCAAGAACTCATTGCTTTTCCCACATAATTACCTTCTTAATTATTAATAGTTTTTGTCGAGAGGATGTTATTTTCTTTTGCAATTTTATTCCATTATTTATTAGTAGGGTTGCTATGTTGCCAAGCAACTAATCAATCTTCCAAGGTTGAATCATGATCGAAAGTTAAGTAAACAACATGTAAAAAAGAAAGAAAAGAAGGACCCGGTGTTACTTGAACGGTATATTCCCTATTTATACAAGGTATCTTCGCCGATTAGGGAGAAAAGTATTGGTTTGTTAAATCTGGTACTTGTCGGAATCTGAGGGCCGAAATTGAATGTGAATGACGTCACAGACACAGTGACCAGACCTGTGCACAGTACTCTAGGTGTGGACGGACATAAGTCTTAATATAAGGAACGAGTTCTTGTCTATAAAAATTGAAAAAGTATGCTTAATCAGTCCTAGTACCCTGTTCGCCTTAGCCGCAGCACTGGCAATATACCTGGAGAAGTTTATCAGTTACTATGATACCAAGATCCTTTTCATCATTTACAATATCTATATTTCCGTTCATACAGTAATCGTAACACGGATTTCTATTTCCTACGTGTACCACCTTACATTTATCTTCATTAAAAGCTAATAACCATTGTCTTGACCATAACATTATTCAAGGTAGTTTATTCAAAAACAGTGAAAATAATTAAAAACACTCCAAAAGAAACAAACAATTTATTTAAATAACAAACAATTTAATATCACTTCTAATTTGATTTAACAATCTGATTGAATTAAACAATCGAACAAACAATTTTATTAACAGTTTCATTTATTTATGAAATGCGAAGATGGCTGTTTAAATCAGTGAAATGTATTTCAGACCTCAAATTTCGACAAATACCGTTAAATCTTGTAAATGGAGAGATGAATGTTGATATAATTGAAACTAATATTAAATCTAACTCCATTATTAAATTATATCTGACTCCATATAAAGTTATTGGTATAAACAATAACAATGATCGCAAGGAGCGTTGTAATCTCTAACGGTAAGCTAATAGTAGCAACGGTAGTAATAGTGCCTAGTAGCCTTAAGGGTCAGTCTGCCGATAGAAAGCTAAGCTAGGGTGCTGGTTATACTAGAGAAAGAAAGGGTAAATGTTAGCGATACGCGCTTTCTTTCTCCGAATGTACCTGCAGTAGTAAAAGGGGTGCAATGCATGTATGTTGCAAGATGCAAGTTGCACATGGTAAATAACGCAATGATATGAAGAATACAAATACTTAGCAACAATAATAAGAAGTATATTTATTACAGAAAACATAACAAAGTAGCTCTCAGCTGATGAGAAGAAAAAGAAGAATGTATTTAAAGAGTTCGTATACTACTTAGTAAAGTGTCTGTCCTTAGTTTGTTGAAGATATTAAGGAAGAGAGTGTGTGTGTGTATGTATGAATGTGTACGTACATAATCAGAATTGAGAGGCGCGTCTATGTGGAACAGATCATAGTTTTGTTAGGCAACAAAACAACGATTGGACAAAGAATGAAGAATAGCTGTCTTCTTATAGTAAGAGGTGTGTGGTGGATATATGGCTGGTGGAAATATCGTCCGAAAGAATGGGTAACGTCAAATTTCCAAGATGAAATGTAAGGTGACAAGAATACAAGGGTTTGCCAGACTTATTGTCTACAAAGGGTATCATGTTGCGAGTCAAGTACGATTTTTTCATGTTACGAAAAGTTGGTTATCTAAAAGCACTAGCAGACAAGATAACTTTATTTCTTGGAATAAAAATCTGGGTGTCAAGTGGTTTCACTTGTTGACCGGAGTGTGTAGGTGCAAAAATACGTATTTGCTTAATTGCTTTTTGACCAAAGTGATTTATTCCTAAAAAAAAAAGAAAAAAAGGAAATTGTATGATATACGATTATTGACAAGATCTTTTCTTTCTTTTTAAATGAATAAATTTAGGGACTGCCTGAGTGAAACAAATTTCCTCACCCCCCCAAATGAAATTAAATAAAATGTTTTTTCTGACCCTGTTTCGTTGAATATCAATTTAAAAAAACCGCTATCCTTGCTTAACGGCAGAATTACAAGATGCAAAAATGAAAAAGAAGAACAATGTACTCTGAAAAGGGAGACATTTCAGAAGAAAAAAAAAACGATTGAAAATGAGGACATTGCAAAATGAAACAAAATTTAAGATATAAACTTTTATTACGGAAGAAAACATTAAAATAATTGTAGCACTTTACTAAAAATAGTTAAATACAAAAATATGGTTTCGAACATCGGGCTGATTTCACCACGATCAAAACAGCCAGAATACTATGAAATACGAAACTAAATATCCTTTACTCTTTTTTCATGACGTCAACAGCTAAGACACCGTATAACCCCGTCTCTTTGCTCATTTTTGGCCCTGGTTTTTACTAGTGGCACATGCCGTGTCATCAATGACACGTAAATCTCCTCCTTTCTTTTCATCTCGGCATTTCTTAGAATGCCGTCCTGGTTTCTTAAATCAGTAACTTTCCTCTTCTACATTTCTTTTTGCCCAGATCAGAAATAAAGGCCCCAAACATAGGTCCTAGAGATTAGATGACCAGAGATCACTTTTATAGTTTCGACACATCAGATTAGAGGATGAATTTCATAAAATATTCTTTCTGATAAGAAACTCGTTTTAGCTCTTTTCTGTCATTTACCTTTTTCTAAGCTGATTTTCTCGTAATATATCTAGGTTCGAATATAACCATATATTTCGGTTCAACTATAACCCACTCTGTATCAAGACAAAAAACTTTCAGTACATAAAAACTACAAGTGACAGAATAACCTCTTTATACTTAATTCTGCATTCGTACGATCTTTCTTTAAACCACTCTTTATATGTTGTACCCTTTTCTCTACATGTATGTACCCTTTTATTAAATGTATTGTTTATTAAACGTCATGTTAATTTGTACTTTTCCATTTTGTCGTTTTTTTTATCCTAATCGGATATTAATTTCTCGTGTCTCTGAACACGTTCAGCCAATCAGCGACCTCCATTCGTGTCACATGACTTCCATGTGCGACACCATTTTAATCTGGCCTTTCAAACAAAGGTGTTTCCCACTTTTCGCCTGACTGCTTGCTTCCTTCATCATTGTTACCTCTTCTTCTTCTTCTTCTTCTTCTTCTTCTTCTTCTTCTTCTTCTTCTTCTTCTTCTTCTTTTGCTAATGCTGACACGATCAACATTTACTACTACCATTAGCTGCTACACATATTTCATAGTGAATTTTCACTCATCCTTCCTTAACTTTTATTCCCTTCTAATTTTAGATAATATTATGGAATATGGTGATATAATATTATAGCATAGGATGAGGGGGTTTGAAAGTTGGAACCTTATTCTCAATAAAGTATAATGGTGCATGTAATGTTTATATATATTTATGTTATGTTAAATCAATAAACATGCCGAAGCAAGCTCCCAGCAGCCCCCATTCCGTTTCCGGTCCCAGAAAGCGCGGACCGGAAGTAGGAACGCGGAAGGCTCAGTTCTACACAGGCAATAGCCCTGATCAACACGTGTCTTTCGTTCCATCTTCTTTTCTTAACACGGTTACGAATCAAACGCATTCTAATCTCATACAGCTAGAACAGAAAGAACAACAAAGCGAACAAAGGCACTAAACACAACAAGAACGTTACAGTGCAGTACAATTGTTTTACCCCCAACTTAATGTTATAAGCTGTTTCACTTTTAGGGTCATAGGAAGGTTTACGGACGTAAGTGAGAAATGATGTGTGCATGTAAATCAGTGTAAACCAAAAAAGGAAGACATTTTAAGGTGAAAGGAGGACGTTAATTTTTTTTTCAAAAAGGAGGACATGTCCTCCTTTTGGATATCATATGTCAACCCTACTTAACTGGGGTTGCAAAACGTTAGTTATAAAATGGCTAACTTTAGCAATATGGATACTTTGGTCTAACTTTCTTCTTTGACATAAAATAGATTTTCTTTCGGTACACTTTTTAATTATCTTTTGAGGCGCACCCATATATTTTCTTTTTTCCCCCCTTACATAATGATAAAATAAAATAAAATACTTTCTTTAAAATAAATCCGGCCAGTAACACTAAATATGTCATCACCATAAATCGTAAAAGTTAAACGAAAGTTGCCATATTGCTAAAGTTAAACGGAAGTTAGCCATTTTTATTTTAGTCTTGAAAGCCCAAGTTAAGCAAGAATAACCAGAAACAAGTTCTATAATGACTTCAAAAATCATAATGAGCGAGAATATTAACTCGTTGGAAGTTGAAATGAAAATGTGTTGTTTTTTTTCCAATACATTATGCACACACAAAACAGTTCCATCCTGCTGAGCTGACAGTCTTCCCGAATTTGGGGTGGGGCGTCTTTTAAGGGGGGAGCAAAATGATGTAACCAAGATTGGCTAAAATTGCGTTTCAGGGCATATCAGCTACTGAAATTAAGATAAATAAAAATTTCCGGAAAAATCCGAGGATCTTGATGGTTGAATTAAACGATCGGGAGGACGTGTGCTCGCCATATGATTGGCTGCTAGCATGTGAGGGCGCCGGGGGCCTGATTCGCCATGTGGAGAGTTCTATTCACGGGAGACAACTCCCACTTTGAGTCACCACATGTCCAGTAGATGTGATAGAAAGAGATTGCATCGCATAGATTTCAACAAAAGGTGGGTACAAGAAGCAAGCTTGGTTTATTTGAAAGGAAACGGGTTTGAGTGGCTTTTCTCGCGAATAGTGTGTCGCAAAGGGGGCAAATGCCCTCTGGAACCCTTTCCTGGTTAAGGTAGACCAAGACTCCTCTTAACTAGATGTGTGAATGCTGAACCCCACCCCTCGATTTCCCAATAAGTCTCCCAATCCATCTCCCCCTGAGGCACTCGCACGAAATCACTACCCCACCTCCATCTTTAGGGAAAGTACTACTTGTTTCTGGAGTGGAAAAACCACCGGAAAACTGTAGAGCTTCTATCCCTAGCATGGGAAGGGATGTCTCCATATTAACCCCTCATTTTAGTTTAGTTCATTAAAAAGAGGTTTCCACCCTTCCCCACCATTAGTGTACATAAATCATGGAAACGTAGATTAAGCCCTAAAGAATGAACGCGGTATTATGGTAAATACGAAGTATCAACTTGTTTTGGTGAAAGAGAAATTGTTGTACGAATGGTTCGCAAATGAATCTAGTTAAGAGTAAGATAGAATAAAGAAGACCAACACCTTTTCCCTCAACCCTGTTACGGCCCTGTGCCAAATACTTTGTATAAAGTATATGTGAAAGAATGGAGAGACCGGACGATTGAAAACAGGGGAAGATACGGTGAAGTCACCGTATCGTCCGAAAGTTGAAAGTTTGGCGCGCGAGGGACAAAGAAAAGAAAAGGAAGATCCCGTTTCCTCGGAGTTTAAATTCGGCGCCGTAACAGAGAGAGAGAGAGAGAGAGAGAGAGAGAGAGAGAGAGAGAGAGAGGAGGAGGAGCGGTGGCGGTGGGAGTAAGCAGCAGTGGCAGTAGGCAGGAAGAGGGAGTAGTAGAGCCAGGGACAGCGACAGTGGCAGTCGTGACAGTATAAATAAAACCACATGTCCAGTATAGATAACACTTTGTAAGCGGTGAAACACCAAAAGGAGAAAGGAGTAATAACACTCAAGAACATGTTAAAACAAATAAAACAACAAGTTCTATTGGATTTTTACCTTAAAATACTGAAGTGTAGCCAAGCATCAACACCACTGCTTGATCACTTCTCCGTAAAACGTTAGCCTCGTTCTCATAAGAGTAACATTAGCCATCGGCAACACTTGACAAACGAAACTGAACATTGCATCAACGGTAAAAGCTGCCGGCAACATTATTATCAAACTCGTGATCAAATCGATTATTGTTTTATAACGTCATGGTCACAGAGTTGTCCATTGAAAACAAATGACATATTTTTCTCACATTCCCCTTTAAAAAACGAGGAAGTTGAAAAGGAAAGAATGACGTTATGGTAATTCCAACGGAATTTTAACAAAGAAACGTGTTTTTTCGAGTTCAAATACTATGTTTTCTATTGTTAAATTGACCGATTTTCTCTCGCTTCAATTCCACAAATATTTGAAAATGCAAGTAAAGTCATAACAGTATGATTATGTTGAGTATTTATTCAGCATCCACATTGAATAACACAGGATCATTCGCTTGTAGTTTTTGACCGGATAATTTCAGAATACTACATACTTGGCTCTGACTATTAATAACATTTGAAAGATAACATTTTTGCGTCTATAACATTATGGAGGGTAGATTTGTTGCCGGCGCCCGGAATTTGTTGAGGAACAGAAGCCGAACCTATTGATGAGAATTCGGCTTTTTTGTAGAGGAATGATTTTGTGGCGCGCCGGCTTGAATGCATTATATTTCTCCATAATACAGGTTTTTAAAAGGTGAGTTGTAATTGACTTCATTTAGATACGATCAATGGAAGGAAAAGGAATTAGCAACGAGAGACAGACGAAAAGACAATCTTGAAAGAGACGAACATTTTTATTCATTTATTTAAGTGTTGAAATTTAGTTAGTGTTTATGTGTGCGTGTGTGCGTATGTAAAAGTCCATTATCTGTGTATATGGGTGTAAATATGCAAGAGTCCTTTGTTCGGATATATTTGTTTCGTGTATGAAAGAGCTCACAGTTATAATAAAAATGTGTATGTAAAAGGTAATTTGCTTTGTTCGGATATATTTGTTTCGTGTATGAAAGAGTTCACTGTTATAATAAAAATGTGTATGTGAAAGGGAATTTGCTTACTTTGTTCTGGATTGTTTTTACACTCCACCCGACCGGGGTACACATGAGATATCGGGCGGGTGGAAATCAGGAGAGCTGTGTAATACGTCTTTACATTTCGGCAACTGGTAAAAGAAGAGGATGATTCTAATCTCGCGCCTGTCACGTGATTAATTGCTGGTCCATGATTGGCTGTTTCTACGTGAGGGCGCGAAGGTTGTGTGGAAATAGGGAACTAACCTTTAATCACGGGGGACAACTCCGCTTCGACTCGCCACAACATAACGTTCAAAGCAGAAATAATCAAAGGCGAAACCTGGCGTGCCCTTTACTTTGTGAAGATGACACAAAAAAGGATTTATGTTTAATCTGTTCAGAAGTCGATCAGCAGCAAAAATCTTTGCTGAATCTTTTATTGTTAAATTGAAAGATTTTCTCACATTTTATATTTGTTAAATATATTTAATCCTTAAATAAAAGATTTATAACTATAAAGAAGCCTTCCTTCTTTCTAGGTAGACAATGGAACGACACTGGAGTGACCTCTCCAGGGCGCAAGCCTGGGCGAAGTGTGTGGAGATCTTGGGGTGCCAAGTCAATAGAATCCCATGGTTTGGACTCAGAGTTGTCCGTCTTCTAGACTGGTTGCCAACAATAGTTAGAGAGTCCAGTTTGTCCTACTATTACCCTTTAGCTGGAGGGGGGAGAAGAGTTGGATTCATGCCTTTCCCAAGGGCATTAATGCGAAGTGAACGGAGTTTGAATTCGGTTCGCCAATCCTATTCTCCGTGCTGATAAACGTTAGGCCACCTGCACCTCCATCATAAATCTTCACAAACCGCTTTTTACACGTTCGACTAACTACATGAACTACACAAATCTTTTTTTGCATGTGAATCGCGTTTTTACCTTTCTTAAAAGAAGCATAATATGCGGGAAATGTTGCTTATTTCTTCCATCTTCAATTCTAAAATACGCCAATTTTGATAATTTAAAATAAAAGTACACTGATACAACAACTGTCATAATACAATCAAAAGCGATCTTTGTGAATGGAGTCAGTTAAAAGTAAACTCTCCTAATGCCATCTAACGGCAAACATAGAACGTTTTGACCAACCAAATACATATCGATTTAATGCTGTAAAACATATTTGATAGAAAATAATTTCATTTTATTTTTTAAAGATTTATTTTATTTGGGGCTTCAAATTGTAAAAAGGTTACAGGAGTAGTTATGTATTAGGTTATTGCACGCAAAATATTTGTTTACACCATTGGAAATAATGCTAAGTAGTCCGGCAGACAAAGGGCTTTGTAACGAATATATATGCATTTTTGCACACACACACTCCGGTCATTAGTGAAACCACTTCTTAAGAACACCCAAGTTTCAATATTCCGAGAACTAAATTTATCTGTCCACCAGTGCTTTTTAGATAACCAGTTTTTCAGAACACGGAAAAACGGTACTTGACTCGAAACATGATACCATTTATAGACAACAAGTCTAGCGAATACCTTGTATCTTGTCACCTTACATCTTACTTTGGAATTTTGACGATATCCATTCCAACGGACGACATTTCGACCAGCCCCACACCTTCCACTCACCCATTACTATAATAAGACAAGCACGATTCGATTCTTGGTTAATTCTCTGTTAGTTGAATTCACGCCAGAATTGTCCAAGACCATAAGCGCTGTGTCAGTGTCACATACATCTGCACTATAATCATTACACACTTTTACCAAAGGAACACTTTTTCCACTTTTCCACCTTTTACGGAACATTTTTTTTATACTGAAAGAGAATTCTTTTGGGAACTTTACATTACGTAGAATACTACGGATTTATTCTTTCTTTTAAAGTCATATTATATAGAATTGAATGTAGTCACTTATTTTTTATTCATTAAACCAATATTCTGTTTATAGTAAACCGAAGCGTCTTGCTATCCTTTTGTACCTGGTAGATCACTTTCTTTCAATTTTTCTTACTAAGGAAAAGGAAAGGGCCAAGCTGTATTTTCCCGACGCACGCCAAACTCAATCTTTCTCCCCCCACCGCCCACCTGCTAACTGATACTGTGGCGAGACAAAGGGGAGTTGTCCCCCGTGATTGAAGGGAAATTTCCACACACGGTCAGCTAACTCACGCCCTCACGTACCGGCAGCTAAGCTGAGGCTTCGAATTATTCGGTTACTTCCCCTGTGAAGGTTGTTATCTAGGCTTCTTTGATATTTTAATGCCGATATTTTGTGCTTCCATTAAGGGTTGTGGCGGGTGGGGGGTGCACACGAAAAATGTGTTTTTCTATTTTTCTCATCTAGGTTAACTAAAATGAATCTTAACCATGAAGTTTTAATACAGTAATTCAGGTGATTGTTACGTGTATTATTTTTCAATAATTTTGGTGAGCGTTTCGTGTCAGTTTTCTGGGTATGTGTGTGTGTGTAAGATTTGGATAAGGGGATACAGCCGAATATCGTATTGAAGTATTTGTGCTCCCCTTATCCGAATCTTAATCATTTCTTTTCTTTCCCTTTTTCAACAGCGGATTATGTTTAACTGATGATGGCCCAAACATCTGTCAGTTTTCTGTACTTTGAAAATCTTTTTGTGTTGTGAAGATCGAAACAGACTGTTCAAGTTTTACTTTCAAACACATATGATTGTGTTTGAGTATGAGCAGGTCATTCGCTACCTGATGAAATACATGTTCAAGAACGAACTCAACAGTCCAACGCACTCAGCAAGGCAGTTGTATCAAATGCTCCAGAGGAGGAATCTATCAGAAAATATTTTGGAAACTAGCTGAGCGACGCTTGGGGTATGCAATTGATTAAATTAAAGTTGATTAAACCATTTAAATTTCATGTCTTGCCAGAAGAATTTCACTTTTACAACTTTTAGATTGTTCGAGAGCCGCTAATTCAAACAACTGTAAACTCGACCTTGTGTACTGACTAATATATATGGTGAATATCAACTCCGTACAATGTCCAGGTGTTGAGTTATCTCGGTGCACGCACGCACACACACACACACACACATTTCTCCAATTATAGTTAGATGTGGTCATACCTTATTACACCATACGCTGTCACTTATAATTAGGAATTAAGTTGTGACATGTACGTAAGACTGCATATGCGCCAAAAATCTTGACCATCTTTGTTATCGACGGAATTATGACCAGAGGGTCATTAATACGAAGAGGATTTGGTCGAGGCATTTTGTTTGTGTATGTGTGTGAGAGAGTGTGTATGTGCATGGGAGTGCTTGCGTGTTTGTTTACTTGTGGGTGTGCGTGTTTGTTTATTTGTGCATGTGTTCGTGTGTGGGTGGGTGTGTATTTGAGTGTTTGTGTGTCTCTGTGAAAGCGCGCTTGTGTGTGTGTGCATATTTTTGTGTGTTTGTGTATTTGTATATGCGTCCGAGTATTCGTGCGTGCGCGTGTGTGTATTTGTGTGCGTGGGTGTGCGTGTCTGAGTGTATTTGTGTATGTGTGAGTTCGTATGTGCATGATGCACAAGAATATCAAAATCAAAATTGAATACGCAACACGATTTACGAAGAAACTATTCCAACGGAGATTGGCGCAGCAAGGTCTTTCAGTGACAGGGGACAAAGACATCGCCCGGGGGAAAATACTGCGCCCGGGATCACAGACAGTGCGCGGGGGCAAAGACGACGCTCGGGGCTGTTGTGCTATATCCTACGGGAGGGCATAATTATTAATTAACAGGCATTACAGATAAATGGTGTGCCCTTTCACACCTGCGCCCGCGCGCGACTGCAATATTATTAGGTACGGTTAACTTAATTAGCTTGGTCATTTAGTGTCTCTAATAAGCAAACGAAATTGGTAATTAAGTAATTTTCTATAGTCCATCTTCCCATGGTCAAAGTACAAAAAGGAATATATTTCATACCAGGGTCTTCGTGTCAGAGGTCGAATCCCTACGGCGCTGTGGCGTCAGTTGTGGTCGTCCGGAATTTTACGAAAGGACACCAGGCCGCGAATCTCGCATGGACGTAGGAATGACACATCGATCAAAAACAGATGTTTGGAAAAGGAAATAAATAAATAAATAATGAGTCTGGAGTTTGACAATTAAAATGAAGGTAAACAAAATCAATAAAGTATTGGGAAGAAATTTTATTTGACAAGTAACGAACTCCGCCTCGTCTTTTTAATCAAACATTGATTCGGCTTCACGGGATGCTTTCTCAATTATGTCGGCATTAAGTTTGTCTATGACCGATTTTCTTGGTACGAATTTCATGGCTTGATATGTTCCTTTTATTCCACTCTCGTTTCCCTTGAACGCAACATAACGGGTAGTTTTCCTGTAAGCGTCCAACCTGATACGGTAGAGCTGGGAAAAAAACAAAGGAATTTATTATTTCAGAGATGAGAAGTGATTGACACACAGGAAGGCATTACACCACCTTCCAGACCCCCCCCCCTACAAAGCGCACCCGTTTCTTAAGAGACAACGCCCATTGGAGTATGAACGAAATCCCGGTTTCTGTTGCATGCGTCAGCTTAGCGATCCTTGCAAGTTTCAAGTCTGGTCAAGTCTTTATTCTTACAAGTTTTTATGATCACTCCCTTGGTAGGATGCAAGTTCATCGAAGGGATACCTCCACCCTAACCACACAGTTTAGAGTGTACTCAATTAGCTGCTGGGTGCACAGGGAAATGTGTCCCAGTGAAGAGTTTTCCACAGCCTTCGCTCATACCGGGAATCGTACCCGGGACCTTCTGCTTGTGAGGCGGACGTGCTAACCATTACACTATCCGAGCGGACTTCCGGCCCCAAGCTATGGGTAAAATATTAAGACAGGTACAGCCCTGTAAGGTAGTCCATCTCAGAGAAGGCTACTCTGACATAAAACCTACATCTTTGCTACTCTGACATAAAACCTACAGCTTGACAGACGCCTTGGCTGTCTCGGCCGACCGAGCTCCTGAGGAGAGGCAGCAATCTTAAATAGTGGACTCGGTGTGCGCGAGCTGATCTCCTCTTTAAAATAACCAACCGGTGATGGCGCGGGGGGTGGGGGGGGTGCTCCCATGATCCTCGAGAAAGAATGGGACAACAAAACACCATTTATTGCACCATTTATCTGGCTTCCAGTAAAACGAAATTATAATCTGGCTACTTTTGAATCTGGCAGGCTTCGTAGTAGTTCGTCTCCTGACCGCTCTTTGTTTTAATTTTCGTGGTGAGGTTGAATTGTTTTCAGATGAAGATTAGTTGATTAATATTGATTAATAGATCCTGTTTTGGGAGTAGATTAATTTGTATGTTCAACGATGTGTCCACCATTCTTACGTCCATATCTGTAATTTCCGATTTAAAAGGGTTCCTAGACGAAGTGTAGCATTACTAGTTGTGGTAGTAGTAGCGGGAGGAAGAAGGAGGTGAGGATAATTCACCCGAAGGTCTGGTCTAAGTTCCATATCAATCCAACATGATACGGCAGAGAAAATTGATATGTATCATAATCGGGACCGACCGACCGAAAAGTGTTTTATAGAGATGCGTTGGACGCATCTAAAAAAAAGGGGCTCTTAAAAAAACAGGTTTGCCAAATTAGCCATTATTCGGCTAGATCCGACTGATTTTCCCCAATTTAGCCGATGAAAATCTACAATAGCCAAAAATCTGACTATTTAAAAAAACAAAACAATTAGTAACTTTGATAAAGTGTACAGTTTTTATCAATAATTTGTTCTGGAGTAAGTATGTATGCTTATTTTATTTGATAAGTGGGCTTTAAATGTGTATATATAATATTTTAGCTATAAAGTTAGCTGGAAATTGAAAAGTTTAGCCGATATTAGCCATTTTTGAAGAAAGTTTTAGCTATTAATAACAAACGATACTTGGCAACACAGTAAAAAACAAAGGCTTGATACGTCATCTATTGATCAGAATAGATGTTCTTTTAATGACGTCAAACATTCTCTTCTTGACATCATAGCATACCCCCTTCCTTCCCCTTTCTGTTGTTTACATAAACATAACCGACCGACAGAGCGACCGAAAAGCGTCTAATAGAGATGTGTTGGAAACATCTAAAATCTGATTCGTTCGTTACTTTTTTTCGTTTTTTAAGAATTTTAAATGAATTAATAAACATCAAACTGACCCTGCTTTAGAAGTGTATTAATTTGTATCTGTTAAATACAATGTTGTTCTTTACTTTTCATTGTTTATTTTATATTTTATGTTATTTTGGTCTAGAAATCCGGAAAGATCAGAAATCCGGAAAGTTCAGAAATCCGGAAAGTTCAGAAATCTAAGTCATCTCCGGCCCCAAGCTTGCCGGATAAATGGTCCGGTATTGTATATATATATATTTTACAAATTAAATACATACCTTGAAGAATGGGTTATCAATGTCTGGGTAACGGATGACACCAACGTCAACGATGCTACGTTCGACTTCCTTTTGCTTAAAGAAAATGGTCTCAAAGCTGTCAATGGCAGCGTCTGTAGCAGCGACAATGAGTCCGAAATCTTCAATGTTGATTTTGGTGGCAGCCAGAACATCGGTATCCTGCACCAAGTTTTCGAACCATTTTGCGACTGCCTTGACCTGAAAGAATCACGAACACGTGTAAAACACTGCTCGAAAGCTTGACCTATTTTGTATCTAACTAGCACAAGATTTCTCAAACCGGGATACGCGAAAGTGAAATTACGGCGGTACGCGAGGTAGATAAAAATATTGGAATTTTTACGTAATCACAACCAGCAAAATGCAACTTGTGTGAGTTGTAAACAAGGTTGGGTAGGAGGTTTCTCAGTAAAGCGTAAAAACAAAACCAAATTTCGTGAAAGACTGTCAGT
>VCCN01004835.1:3244697-3257367 GCA_006491835.1 Architeuthis dux
GAATGAGATAACTCATCTTCCAGTGCCATGAATGAGATAACTTGTCTTAGCAAGTCGTTAGTCGAGTGCAATGGATGAGGTAACTTGTCAGTCAAGTACCACGGACAAGATAACTAGGTTTAGCTCAGTCGTCAGGGCCTTGCAACCCGGTAAAGGGGCATAACCCATGCTTGAAGAACCCTGTATTATATAATTTAATTATATACAAATTTGAAATATAAATGACATACTGATTTTATCAATAGAAGTAAAAGTATCTTTAGAAGTCTTTTCATTTGTGTGCATTTTCTAACAATACTATACTATACGTGGTGGCAGAGGGCTGTAAATTTAAACATTTACTCCTTAATATGTGCAGAAATAATTTTTTTGGGGTTGAAACACCCCCAAATAGGTTTTTAGTGGGGTGGTTCAATTTGCAATGTAAGTTTATAATAAATTGGTCCCTTAGTTTGTGACCAGCAGCATTCACGCATGTTTTTTTTTTAAAATTCAGACTTTTTTAGTGATCACTGCCTAACATAAGTTGAGAGAAGTAACCTTCTCATTGATCATCCCTTTTTCCAATTTTTTAATTGCTGCCAAATGACATTGGTCATGTGATGGTTTCTATTGAGTGACTAACCTTTTGATGTTTTTTAAAAAATATTTGAATCTGTTTTATTCATTCATAGATAAAACAACTGCTGACCTTTCCACAATGTATATTACCTACAATCAATTCTGCAAGGTATGTGTTGCAACTTTTAACATTTTTAATCTATTTTTAATTGTGGAACTAATAGAAAGATATAATCAGAGACAGTGGGTGGGGTCCGCAGACTCCGCAACTGCAGAGTGGGGGGTGTTATATAGTGGGGTGAATGTCCGGGATTTGGATAGAAAGGAGAACCGTTAGTCTGTCCCCAACAGGGACAGCGGTCTCGTGCCTTCTGGCCTGGCTTAGGCGATCTGCTTCTATGCTGAATCCTGAGTTTTCTGTCCTGTTAGTCCTCTTGTCTTGGCTCTGAGCTTTATGGATTTTCAAACGCCCATGCTTGTATCATTTCCAGTTTCCACATCCTGCTTTTTTGGACACCTACACATATGCTAAGGTGACCAGGTCACTTCCACTTCCACACAGGTTTTGACCTGGAAATGACTTTCCATGACAGTATATCATAACAGGGGGCAGATCTCTGGGGTCGCAATATATCTGCTGAACCCTGAAAAAGAAGAACAGATACTACACTTTGATCTTAGCCAAAAGGTCTCACAGGCCCCCTTGCTCTATTTAGAGTGACCTACCTAGTCCATTCTACTAAATGACAACCTGGGTAGGTCTTCACTTGGGCTTGGTAGGACTTCATCAGGAGGATAACAGTCACTCTCGCGCCACTTCTCTAATCTTTAGCTTTAAATGAAAAAAAAAGAAGCCTGGTGTAATCTAAAGTCTAACTCACAAATGATCAAAATGAACTGGAGCCAAACGTCAGCTGGTCTCAATACTCCCTTCAAGCAGGGGTGGTAACTACTGGACGGATAAGTGAGATAAATAAGAAAAAAGATTAACCTTAAAAACAACTTTTTCATTTTGTATTTCTTTCTTTTCTTTTTATTCTTTATATTTTATTTGATTTTTTGGTTCTATTTTGAATTTCATTGGTTTTTTCACTTTATTCTCTTGTTAATCTCGTGCTGAAAAGCTACGACTCTAAGTGAAAGTGAAAGTAGGTTTTTGATTTTTTTTTCACATATTTATTTATAAATATTTGTCTATCCTATGCTCAAAATCCGGGATCTGTTTCACGTATTTATTTTAAAATATTTGTCTATCCTATGCTCAAAATCCTGGATCTGTTTCATGTATTTATTTTAAAATATTTGTCTATCCTATGCTCAAAATCCTGGATCTGTTTCACATATTTATTTTAAAATATTTGTCTATCCTATGCTCAAAATCCTGGATCTGTTTCATGTATTTATTTTAAAATATTTGTCTATCCTATGCTCAAAATCCGGGATCTGTTTCACGTATTTATTTTAAAATATTTGTCCATTTTGACCTCACTGCTCAAAATCCTGGATCTGCCCCTGTATTCATCTATTAGAAACCGTCAACCAAAAACTGTCAACGTAGATTTCTTCAGTTTTAAAGCTGATCTGGCTGGCTATGTATGCATACATACATACATACATAGCGAGCCAGCCAGACCAACTTAAAAAACTGAAGAAGCTTATATCGACAGTTCTGGTGACCATTTTGGTTGATATGGGACCCCTTATCTTTAGCATTAAAAAAAGAAAGAAAAAAGAAGAAGCCCGGTGTAATCTAAAGGCTAACTCACAAATGATCGAAATGAACTGGAGCCAAACGTCAGCCGGTCTCAATACTTCATCCAGCAGATAATTACTGGCTGGATAAGTGATATAAAACTTAACATTTTTTTTTAGATGTCTTCTTGTTTCGTGGTGACCATATATTGGGTGCCTTGGATCATTAAGTTGTTTGTCTCGTTCAGTTTTTGGGTGCCACGACTTTTTATCAAACGCTGTTTCATGCAATTGATGTGAGCTGCCTTTGCAATATATGCACATACACATACATGCCACAACTATGCACATACACACTTGCATGCCCCCCATATACCAGATACATATGTGCCACATATGCACACACAAACTATATACACACATAACATCCACACATGCAACATATGTGCACGCATACCATATACATGCATGTGTCACGCGTATGTGTGCTTATTTTGCATTTTCTATGAAACGTCATTCAATGAAAAGTCGTGCCACCATTTTTTGTGATGACATCTGATTTCACATTATGGTTGTAACATTTGTTTCTTAAATATTCTTTTTTCTCATTTTGCAGAAAATTATGAAGGGAAAAGATTTTGCATTCTGGGATTGGTTTCATGCCAACAAAAAACTCATACAAACCTATTTTCTTGATTTGTATAAGGACAAGTAAGTTATAAATATATATATGTGGTAGATGTAATTTGACAATTGTGGAAATGACAGATTGAGAAAAGCGTGTTATGTCCCAAACATTTATTATCATGAAGATAAACCTTTATGCATTTCGCTGCTGCAAGCGGCATCATCAGAAGTTTGAACACTGTTGTATATGAACAAATAAATCCAAAACTTATATAAAGCTATTTTCTTTGTATAGGAACAAATGAGTTCAAATCTTATACAAAGCTATTTTCTCTATTTGTATAGGAACAAATAAATTCAAAACTTATACAAAGCTATTTTCTTTGTATAGGAACAAATAAGTTCAAAATTTATAAAAGCTATTTTCTCTTTTTGTATAGGAATAAATAAGTTCAAAACTTATAAAAGCTATTTTCTCTTTTTGTATAGGAATAAATAAGTTCAAAACTTATACAAAGCTATTTTCTCTATTTGTATAGGAACAAATAAGTTCAAATCCAAAATAAACCAAAATAGGATTTATGCTAAGCATAAATTGCTACTGTTTTTGTGAATCGATTTGCAATCAGTAATATATTGTTTGATCCTCTATTGTGCATACAGGCCGCACCAATGGAGCTAGAGGACTGAAATTTTAAACATTTACTCCTTATTATATCTAGAAAAAACATTTTTTTCATTTTTTGAAAATTCCCCCCCTAAATAGGTTTTTAGTGGAGGATTCAATTTGCAATGTACGTTCATGCTAAATTGATGCCTTAGTTTGTGTCTGGCAGCATTCATGCTTGCTTTTTGAAAATTCAGACATTTTTAATGATCACCGCCCAACAAAGTGCGAGAAAAGTAACTTATTCATTAATCACCACTTTTTTTTAATTGATCACCCCTAACACGGCATGCTGCCAAAAGACGTTGGTCACATGACAGTTTCTATTGGGTGACTAACCAGACCTGTTTTGTTGTTGTTTCAGTTTGGTCATGGGTTTTATTAAAAGATCACATGCAGAAAAGATGCTCCTTCAAAAACCGGAGGGCACTTTCCTTTTAAGGTTCTCTGAGAATGATCTTGGTAGCATCTCTTTAGCCATAAAAGGTAAGAATTTAAAAATAAGATGATTCATTTATTGCTATGATATCGGCTTGTTTACGCTACTAGGACAGTTCCCGTTCCAAAGGTGCATGCTTGGAAGAGACCAGACTTTATGGTGTGTAGAGCAACCTACCATAATTGTCATGTAAAATAATTTTCAACCCGATGTGGCTTCCACTTCTCAACAAATCTAAACCCGACAAGACAAAGACACCGAAACACCCAGGCCATGTGCTATAAGGGTTACCCTCATTTAAACATAACTTCTGTTTAACCCATCACACTCGGATTGTACCCCTGAAGAAGACCAAAGAATGGATCGGTCAAAACGTTGTGTTTACATTTTCCATCCATCATATGAAATTAAGGCCTCAAATTATTTCGGTTACTTCTTTTAGTGTTGCCAATTTAGATATAAAATATCTAAGTTTAGATATAAAATATCTAGATTTAGATGTATAATTTTAGATGAAAGATCTATAATCTGTAGTTTTTTGTTTATTTTTATTAGATTTCTCGAGAACCGCTGCCTTGTGTACAGGATAATATATCTGGCGAATGTCAACTTCGTATAATGGCCAGTTGTTGAGTAATCACAGTGCATACACACCCACAGAGATTTTTTCAGTTATAGTTAGATGACAAAAGCTTGTAATATTCATCAGAGACATCCCTTTGGACCTTGATTCATTTCAACACTTATTCCCCTTGATTAGTGGTGAACCTATGACATGCATACCAAATGTAGTATGCGAAAACATTTTATTGGTACGCAGGAGATATAATTTTTTTAAAGTCAATCAGCAGTGCTCCATATTTGGAAGAACAAGAATTGTCACTCATCAAACAAGCTCTTGAAAGAAATGGATACTATGATCAGGAATGGAACAGCTGCTATAAACGTTCTCTCACCCAAACCTCCCCCTCCTAGGGATTGGTGAATGCCTTCAAAAAATGTGTACACAGTTTGACATTAAAGTCATTTTCAAACGCTCACACACACTCCGATGTCTGCTAAGTAAGGTTTCCCCTACTCGAGACCCCAAACTGGTGAATAACTGTGTTTATGTCATTTCTTGTAGATATGGTATTGTCTATACTGGAGAAACGGGCCGCCCCCTCAAGGTCAGAATTGATGAACACAAGAAGGCCATAATCAGGGGCGAGATAGATAAATCTGCTATGGGCGACCACATCTGGATAGAGAATGGCGAGCATCTTCCTCTTTGGAAGGAAGTCCAGATTTTTGAGAGAAAATGATGTTGGAAGCAGTGAAAATGCATAAGCCAGACAAGTGCGGATTTCAACCCGATGTGGCTTCCACTTCTCAACAAATCTAAACCCAACAAGACACCGAAACACCCAGGCCATGTGCTATAAGGGTTACCCCCCTTTAAACATAACTTCTGTTTAACCCATCACACTCGGATTTTACCCCTGAAGAATGCTGAAGAATGGATCGGTTGAAACATTGTGTTTACAATACAAATAAGAAGGAGTTCAATCTTCCGAAGAACCATTTGAATATAATTTTTTGTTACTGATTGCATCACAATGTTGCTGGAAGCTCCCTGTTGGACACACCATGCCAGCTGTCGCCCCCCCACACATTTTGTAAAAGATTGAAGGACAAAGTTCTGGTGCTTCTAGGGATTGGGCATTGAGGTGACAAAAAGCAAAAAAGTAAAAAGAAACAGGATCTGTACACGGGAAACACAGCACTAGTTAGAGTAAACATTAAGTGTTTATTTCATGTGGTATATCATGTGGTATATCATCGTCATTCCCAAACAGGAGACATTGTGAAACATTTCTAGGGTCAATTGATTGGTCAGTTAATGGTCTACTCGTAAGACAGAAGGGAAGAGTTTGTAGCAGCAAAGGAGAGGCAGAGTGTGGTCTATGCATGAATACAGGAGTTCAGGACCACAGGGCACAAAGTCTCTTTAGAATGGGAGGACCACAGGGCACATTGTCTCTTTAGAGCGGGAGGATCACAGGGCACAAAGTCTCTTTAAAACGGGAGGACCGCAGGGCACAATGTCTCTTTAGAACAGGAGGACCACAGGGCATAAAGTTTCTTTAAAACGGGAAGACCGCGGGGCACAATGTCTCTTTCACAGGACACCTCTTCGGAGGGAACCTCTTCCACACAACACCGGCAAACGTACTGTTTTTCTTTGAATATTTACAATGGCGGGGAGCCTGGATGTTCCAACAGCGCCGCCACACAGAGTCTCTTCGGCTGTGGTTGGGCAGAGGGCTCAGGTTCGACCATGTGGTTTTTACCGTCACCACAGATTCACTGAAATCGCTTAAGTTGTAGTCTCAGCTTTCACTCTCAGGTCCCAACGCCAGTCCTTTGTCTCAGCGAGTCAAGTCACCACGGCTAACAAAAAAGGCCCATCTGGCAACTGGTTGCATCTGCTCTCAATGGTCAAAACTTAGCCCCTTTTATGAGGATCAATCAATTATTTTCAGAGTTGACAACGCTGAATATGATGTTATCTCCCTTACCTGTCTGTCATTTACTCTGTAAATTTACAACGCATTGATTTTACAACACATTGACTTAACCACCAGTGATCTTAACTGGATATTCCAACCATGCAAAAAGTTCATTTCTTTTCCAGAATAATAGTTTGTTTCTTGTTATTTAACATGCAAAAAGTTCACTGGGCTTTCTCAGGGCCCTTTCACACAGCATCATAACTTTATATAATGTTTTTTGTTTTTTTTTCAATTGATTAGGTGACCACCTAGAGGGACGCCAATTGTAGTTGTTCATCGGATTCAACCAGGGCTGCATACAACTCCACAGGTTGTTCAGTCGCTGGGTCTTTCCCAGCATCACACAGGCATTGGAGACACTTGTCTGCTTTACCTTCTTTCTCCCACATGCCAGCAGGCATATATTGAGTTTTTCTTTTTTTGCCCATGATCTCTGCCAAATAGCTAGTACCATTACTATTATGATTATTAGAAATACAGTCCCTGCCAAGGATGACCAGGCTATGGTATTTGTTGTTCGATCTCTCCTGAGGGAATCTTTTCTAGTGTTCCAAATTTGTTCACTAATTGCTGTAGGTTATTTTTTTCTACTGGCTTTAATAACCCAGGTATTTCTCTTAATGTTACCTTGGGACATTTCTTTAGCGCCTAATCTGTCCAATTGTTAACCAATACGTCAGCCAGAGCCAAGAAAGAATTTCTCTTCTGTCTGATAATAAGGGTGGAAGGGTGATTAATTGCCCAAAGGCTGAACATCCCAAAGGCAACTCAATAGTAGTCAAGAGGGGGTGTCAGATTAATAGTTATTGTGGGCTTTCCCTCCCAGACCCTTGATAGATCTATTACTTTTTCTAAGGTTATTGCCCATATTTCATCTGATAGTGCAATTGCCTGGGGTAGCACTCCTTTTGTTAATACTTCTACCTGACAGCTTTTCTAAGCAAACATAGCTGGTGACTCCCGCTTACATATATGGGACTCCTAGATCTGAAAATTCCCAGTGCATCTGTTTTGCACTTTTTAGCTTCTTCTGGGGTAAGTAGCATGAATTTCATTCTAGCCAAATTAAAAGCTATGTTCTCGGTCTCTAATTTATACCTAGCAACCGCCCCCAATTTGTTCTAATCTAGGGTAGGGTATAGGTAAATGTATCACCTGAAACACCTCAAAGGTATTCTCTCTATCCAGTAGTGATAATGACACCAATACCGATAATCTGTCGTCTTCCATAAGAGTTACACAGCCAAGTGAATTATAATAATGCCACAGCTTAACCGTGGGGTCAGATGGCAGCCTGAGATGATGAGGGGGTTCGGCCTGGATTTTGAGTAGACGGTCCTTGTGGTGGGCAAGTGTCACTAAACTAGGCGACCAATTGCCTAAAGAAAGTATTGTGTTTGTAAGCCCAGAATTCTAGGCTGACATAATTACCCGAAATGTATCTATCATGAGTATAGATATATTTCGGAAATAACGTGTGAGGTTAGCATAAGCGCACCCGAGGAGGCAAAGAGGGAAAAGGATGCCCCCGCGGAATGCCCCGTCTATGAACAAAGTAGTTACGTGTTGAAGTTGTACAAAGTCAAAACAAAGAGAAGCAAATGTGTTGTGAGAACCAAATTTATTATCCTGGAATGGGAGAAGCTTAAGGCATAAGCAAAGGATATGCTTAAGGTAAACACAAAGGGAGTGTATGTCTTCGCGTGAGCTGTCAGTGTAGCTGTCATTAGGAAACACCCGAGGGTGTAAGCAAACCACAGAATGATGGTTCTCGTCCAGCATGTGCTGGGGAAATCAACAACAGTAAATGTCAGAAGTGTATGCAAGTCTGATTGTACTGCATGCGGACAATGAAAAAAAAGGAAAAAGAATGTGAGCAGAGTGGGATAAATCTGACCTTACCCGTGTTGTCTTGTGGAGCGGCAAAGAGATCGTATTTTCCCGCTCACTACTGTTTATACTGTCGTCGCGTGACATCACCAGTTTGTGTGTGTGATGTTCGCTACGCAGGACGTGTATGTGCTAGTGTCAGTGTGTGTGAAGGTAAGGGCGGATAACTGAGTTATCGCCTGAATTTAATATTGGTCTTTGGGGCCTCACTCTTTTCTCAACCAGGGCAGGCAAAGGAATTATAAATTAGGGTGTAAGCGACCTTACAAAAACATATCTAACTGAGCTCTGATATGCTCCAAGGACAAAAGCAATGACTGTGAGGTCTGCCATTCTCTGTCCATTACTAGCAACAACCGTAAATACTTCTGCACAAGGCCTCCCAGCTAGTTCTCTGAGCTGGGTTGAGACAGCCTCAGTCACATTATTCAATTCCCATCCGATAGCTAGGACATCCTTAATTGACCAATTAATACTCTGTCTATATTTGGACAAATCAATTCTATTCACATTCAGAACTGATACGCTGATCCTTACCACCTGTGCTAGGGTCTTCTGATCTTTTCCCAGGATTATAAGTTTCCTTTTGATTGTTCGTAAGTCCCCCTCCGTTATTGTTCTAAACAAAGACTGCTCTTCTTCCTCTCCCCCGCAGTAACCTTAAATCATTCAAATAATTATGCATATCCTTCCACTGTTGTTGTTCCACAACAACATATTCAAATGTTATTTTTATATCCTGCCCTTGTTTGAGGGAGGGCTCAACCCTCCTCAAAAATTCCTGCAACACACCTACGGATGCTTCTTGTTTTGGTTGAAAATCGCTACCTTATAGACTAATTTTCAGCCCCCAGGGTCAAGCTGTTTGGCCATCCATAAAACGCATACAATTAACCCTTTATAGGGCACACCTAAAAATATTTTAGATATCAAAACAACCTTTTTGTATAGACCTAATTACAAGAGATTTTCAGTTGCAAGTTTTCTGAAATGTTTTTATTTATGGGGACCCCCTCTTATGAAGTGATCATATATGGTGCCTCCCCCAAAAATGGAAAATATAAAAAAATTAAAAATTAAAGTAGAAAGTGAAATAAAACATAGAATTAAAGAATAACATTCAATATACTGAATAGATATAAAAAATTGACAAAAGAAATAATACCTCCGGGTTGATTTTAAAACTTTATTGTGCAGGTCCAAAACGGGCTATTTTAATGAAGTGTGGTATGCCTCAAAACAGTTTCTGTCATTGTTCAAGTAAAAACTTTGCAAAGCTTGCAGACCACATTGGTGCGGATTATGTTCTCTTTGTGGCTACAATATTTGCATGTGGTGATCATATATAGTCACTTGTCCCATAAAGGGTTTTAAGCAACCAGACAATTACAACGCTGTATTAATAGTTTTTCATATTTGATCTGTTTTCAGGTTCGGCAGTGGTCCAAAGCCAAGCACCATATAGGAGTGATTATCTTAAGATTAACCCACTTGTGAATTTGGTACTAGATCATAAAAATCTTCATCACGTCTATCCTGATACTCCCATAGAAGCATTTGAAAAACATGCTGTAAAAAACAAAAGTAAGTCTATTTATTCTATTATTTCTTCAGTAGACTCCAAGAATGTGTCTGTGAAATGGAGATAACCCCTTAAAAATCCAAATGAATTGAAAAGAAAAAGATTGTTATTGCTTTGAATAAATTGAATTGTTAAATTGTTTTTATTTGTGCGACGTTTTTAATATCAAGTGGGCAAGTGTGTGAAATGTTGAATGTTTGTATGGAAATAGAGTTGCTTTTATTTATTTTATTTGTGTGCCATTTTTAACATTGAATGGGTGAGTGTGAAACAGTAAAGGTTCGAATGGAAATGAAGTTGTTTTTATTTAGTTTGTTTGTGTGCCATTTTTAATATTGAGTGGCCGAGTGTTTTTCTGTTTTTTCCATTGTTGTAGAAAAAAGGGAGATAATCCGTAGTTGATTTTAAGGCTAACAAGAGTTATCCCCATTTTACAGACGGGTTCTACTAATCAACCATTTATTTTTATAAAAAGATGAAATATTGTTGTTATGATATACTACCATGAGAAGGTCATTTCCAGGTCAACACCTGTGCGGAAGTGGAAGTGACCTGGTCACCTTAGCATATGCATAGGTGTCCAAAAAACAGGATGTGGAAACCGGAAATGACACAAGCATGGGCATTCAAAATCTCATAAAGCTCAGAGCTGAGAGGAAGCTGAAGACAGAAAAACTGAGAAGCTCAGAGGACTCAGAACCGAAAGGCAGACCGCCTCGGGCTAGGAAGGCACATGGCCGGGTTCCCCTGTTGGGAACGGTCTCTCGGCACCCTTATCTCTCTCCCACTCTTCATCCACTGGCCGACAAAAATGTAACTTAAGAATTAAAAATATGTTCACATATTTTTACAAACAAGTTTTTCGAGTCTTCGAGTCCTTCCTTTCTATCCAAGTCCAGGACATCCAGGACACCCCACTATACATCATATAACATGTAGTCCCTATGTAAAATAATGGTCATAATACACAAAAACAAATTCAAATAAACTAAAACAAAACTAATAAACACAAAACATGTGAAATAATGCATAAATAGGAAAACTGTTTGGGGCGGACCAAGAGGTAACCAAACCAACTGGGGCGGGGGCACTGTAAGACCCTCAATTTCGAATTTTCTAGCTTCTCAGGACCAAAATTCCATTTCATTGTAACAGTCTGAGATGATAAAATATATTTTTTGGCAAAAAGTTGGCTAAAAAAAAGGTTTGTAAATTGTCTTTGGTAATCGGTAAAGCGGAGGAAAGAATTCCAACCTATTGATGAGCATCGGAAATTATGTGAGGAAGGTAAATGGCAGCTTAAGTGTGAGATCTTTCCATTGTAAAGATTTTTAAAAGTGCGGTAAGAATGACTCCATTTAAATACGATCATGGCAAAGGAAAGGGACAGCAACAAATGATAAATGAAAGAGACAATCCTTGAAAGAGACGAACATTTCTTTATCCAAACAATGTAGAATGCTGGTTTATTGTTTATGTGTTTGTGTATGCAAATGTCCATTGTTCATGTATGTGTTTTCATGTAGGTTTGCAACAGTGTAAATAAAATGTTTTTGAGTCTAAAAGTCCACAATGATGGTAATGTGTGTGTGTGTGTGTGATTAAGGTGAATGACTTTTAGGGGTTTTATATTCTGGCCCGTCCAGAGTATGCGTGTATATCATGCGTACCTAGACGGGCCAAAATCATGAAGGACAGAAGCGCTGTGAAACGTGTCTTTTCATGAGGGCGGACTGAGAAGAAAGAGATCGATTCAAAGTTAGCGTCACGTGATGGCTTGATGGCCCCTGATTGGCTGCCTGCACGTGAGGATCAGGAATGTTGCAGAGTGTCTGCGTTACCATGGGGAGAGCTCCCTTCACGGGAGACAACTGCACTTTGACCCACCACAGACCCATCATACCATGTGTAGCATTATAAACCATTAGAGGAATTTGTTTGTTTTCTCGGTATAGAAATTATTCATATATATTTATTCATATCAATCTATGTATTAAAAAATAATAATTTATTTGATTAATTAAAAGATTTGGAGAATCCGTGTATTATAGAAAATTGAAGATTAGAAGAATCTGTGTATTAAAACATTTTATTAGAATTAAATTATTTTGTTTAAATCATACATGCACATTTATAAGAATGTGACCATTAAATAATTTCATTGGTCACATTTATAAGAATGTGACCATTAAATAATTTTATTGGTCACTTTTTAAATTCAACAGTAACATAAATAAAGATATACATAAAAAAAGTAATAAGATTTGTCTCATTCTAATTTATTCATATAAAAAATCTTTTCTTGAAAGAAAACAATTTCTTTTCTTAAGAGAAAATCATCAACAATAACAGCAGCAGCAGTTCTCATTTCTAATATCTTTGTATGCTTTTGATATTGTAAATACATCTTTTCAAAGGCTAAATTCTTTGAATGTGATGTGAAGCATCAAGTTTTTTTTTAGTGTATACATAAGTTTTCAACTAATTACCTCCGAGTTATTGTTTACCAAATAATTTTTAGATGAAAATTTTGTGCAATCTTTCTTATTAATAACACAAAGATTATTACAATAAAATTGGCATGGTTAGTACTTTAGGGTATTTTATCGACATCCCCATCTGGGACATTTCTTTGGGTTCTTGATTATGTCATTGTA
>VCCN01004835.1:3385476-3396273 GCA_006491835.1 Architeuthis dux
ATTCAGATTTTCTAGCGGCGTTGACAGAGGTCATGCCCCCCCTCCCCGGGTGCTTTCTGGTTCACAACAATCTTCCTGCTCCAAAGTCTCAACGCCACTTTATATTCACAAATTGTTATGTAAATACAAGGTGGGTGAGAATTAACTCCCTATTAGGAATGATATGTAACTTTTGTAAATATTGCTCTATTTTCGTGAAACAAATTTTATCTTGGTCCTTAGAGTGGTAGAATTTAATACGTTTATGGTCCAAAGCTAGTTTGACTGCAATCTACCAATAAATAATACAACTATTTCCAATAGGGAGCTTCTTTTCTCCCACCCTGTATATTTGCATTATTTTTTACTCTAAACTTATTTCCTTAATTTTGGATTACCTTTTTTTCATTTTCTTATTTTTCTTATTTTTATTTCAAATCATTCTGCGACCCTCATTTGGGTCGCGACCACGGGTTTGAGAACCAGAGCAAGCGCATAATATTTATTCGTTTCTTTCGTGTAGTACGGAGAGAGAAATCTACGGGCCCATGGCTCACCTGGTAAAGACCACTATCCTTTTTTTGGCCAATATAAATATTTCCTTCTCGCCTATGAGCAGGGATCTGGACCAGTGGTCCTAAGTTGCGCAGCCGCGCACAAGAAAAAATATGTTGCGCAGTAAAATATGAATGCCACGCACGAATTTTGAAAAGTTTTAGATAAAGAAAAGAAAGGGTCCAATAATGAAACTATGTGGCCGAACAAGCAATCGTTATATCGCTCTTACTCAGGCCCGGGTAGAAGGTCGGGTGGCAGGTGGTCCAGTTGACATGTGCCCACGATTTTGAGGGGGGCCTAATTCAGAGTTTATAAATGGTTCTAGTTCTTCTGTTCTGTTACTTGTAAGTACACCATATACAGTACACCATATACAGTACACCATATACAGTACACCAGTGGCGGATCTACTATTAAACTAATGAAACTTAAGTGTCTGGGCCACTAATCCCGGAGGCGCCAGCCCTTTTTTTAGTGTGAATCTTTCAACAAAATCGATGCAGTTTTTGTACAGATGAAGCCCAGAAATAAGAGATCGGTCGCTAAGCGAAATGATATCTAAGCCAAAGCGCTTCTTGGTGGTAACAAGGTTCCGTTTATGGGCGCTCGGGAGCTCTGTTGAGATACGTCCTACGTTGAACGTGATCACACCCGTGTACTCCTTACAAATACTTTAGCAGCTCTGCCATGCAGTTACTATAAAGTAAACTACAGTGTCTGAAGAAAAAATCTGAACACCATCATTTTTAATACCATGTAGTAAAACATGATATTCAGACATAATAATAAAAATTAAAAAGTTCTACTTGTTACCAATATTTTATATCTATTTTTCTTTTATCAACATTATTACATAATTACAAATTTATACTTCTTTTTTGTAAATTACAAATTTTATAAGTAAAAAAAAAACTGAACATTAAAAATGTAATAGCCGCTATATCCTTCTTTATTTCTCAAACATGTAAGAATACGTTTGTTCATTATTGGGGCGGCCAATTTAATAATTCAATACCATTTCGCTCAAAAACCTCCCTTGCATATGTTGATGTATGCTTGGGATCTTTGTCCTGCTAAAAAATAAAATCAGAGAATCCAAATTTATTAGCAGACGGTATTAAATTATTGCTTAAAATTGATATATATTGGTATTTATCCATTATACCATCAATCAATACCTATTCCCATGAGCCTTCACATGAGAAACAGACCCATACCATGATATTGCCTCCACCAAACTTTACAGTTGGTTTAAAAATAATTTGTAAAAGTTTATTGAAGATGTTCAGTTATTTTTTTGCTTTTTAAATTCCTAATCTCCAAGACAGACTAAAATATTAACAATTATTCCGAAACATAAAAAAGATGGACTATATAGTAATAGGAAAGATAAACATATTATTTATTTTTATTTTTTAATGATTTTGCTAATTGGATTTTCGGGTAATCCTGTTCTAGATTGTTCTCTCGCATCTGCATTTGCATGTAAAACCTCTTCTCTCTGTGTTTTGAGATTGGCAATGTTAGACATCAAAGAAAAAACACAAAAGTCCTATTAATGGAGCCGCTTGACTGAAAGCTTCAAGCCTATTGTTCATTTTGCGTTAAAAGCATAAATCTGGTACACAGAATTCGAAATTGGACTTTTAGAATAGCACAGAAGTTTCCTTCTATCTCAATTCAAGATGGGTATCGTGATTGAAATAAAGTAAATAAGTCTTATATGGATGATATCGGTGTCAAATCATACATTCTTTATGATGCAGAATTAGAATTGCACATAAGCTTCCTACTATCTCAAGATTCAGGATGGATATGAAATAAACAATAAAACTGTCAAAATAAGAACATTCCCTGATGTGAAGTCTGAGCGCTCACTATAATTGTTAAGATATTGTCAATAATATCTTTAAACTTAATAAAAATGTCCTAACAATTATCTCTGTAAACATTGGAATGAATATATAACACGTTAGCACATAACAATCCACTTTATTCACACGAATGACAGATTGCATCACTTACTTCAAATTATACACGAAACGGGGGGGGGAGGATGGTTCAGATTTGTTTACATTTCCTAAACTAACTTTCAATGGAGTCAGATATATTCAATAATAGTCCTAATTACATCAAAATTAGCTATTAGCAATATGGGGGATATTGCTAATAGCCTAGGGGCTCTGGTATAGGTTAATAATGCCCTGCTTGTAACCAGTCAATTTTATCGTAATAATCTTTGAGCTATTAATAAAAAATAAAGATTGTAGAATATACTCATACAGAAATGATGTGTGTAAACAATATAAACTCGGAGATATATGTATAATGGAGCTAATTTTGATGTAATTAGGACTATTATTGAATATATCTGACTCCATTGAAAGTTAGTTTAGGAAATGTAAACCAATGGGCGTAGCGTAGTAATCTCTAGTAGTAGTAATCTCTAGTAGTAGTAATCTCTAGTAGTAGTAATCTCTAGTAGTAACGGTAAACTAATAGTTGTAGTACTTAAAATGGTAATAGCCTTAAGGGTCAGCCTGTCGTAAGTAAGCTAGAGTGCTGATCTTTCTTCCTCTGTCTGTTCCTACGGTAGTAAAAGGAATGAAATGCATGGTAGCAAAGGAAAGGATGCAAGATGCACATGGTAATGCTGCATGCAAATAATAACTGCAAATACTTTGTAACAATAATAATAAGTATATTTATTAAGGCATAACAATAAGGTAGTTCTCATCTGTTGAGAAGCAGAAGAAAGAATGCATGTAAAGAGTTCGGTTTACTACTTAGTAAGTGTCCTTAGTTTGTTGAAGATGTTAAGGAAGAGAGAGAGAGTGAGAGAGAGAGAGAGAGAGTGTGTGTGTGTGTGTGTGTGTGTGTGTGTGTGTGTGTGTGAGTGCGTACGTACATAATCAGAGGTGAGAAGCGCGTCTCTGTGGAACAGCCATAGATTTGTTTAGCCAAGAAAACTACAACTGGACAAAGAATGAAAATATCTCGTCTTCTGGCTGGTCGAAATGTCGTCCATTGTAATGGATTTCGTCAAAGTTGCAAGGTAAGATGTAAGGTGACAAGATACATGGTTTTCCCTAGACTTTGTGTCTGCAATGGGTATCGTATTTCCAGTCGAGTGTCGTATTTCCATGTTCTAAAGATTGGTTATCTAAAAGCACTGGTGGACAGATAACTTTGGTTCTCGGAATATTGGAACTTGGGTGTTCTTAAGAAATATATGTGTGTCAAGTGGTTTCACTTGATGACCGGGGTGTGTGAGTGCAAAAATACATATGTATCCGTTGCATATGTGTTTGAAAACTTGTTTACAATGTAAACCAATGTACCGTAGACATTTGGATTAGAAATGGTTGGCACAAAATAAACATGATTCCCGCTGGGAGATGACATGTCACACCAGGTTGGCCACATGTTAGATATTTAGGCAGCCGTGGGCGGGGTTCACATATTTGATCCCCACAGATGCTGAAAGTTGTAAACAGGATATCGACCAAAAACATTTTTTGTGGCAACTAATTTAGCCTTGTAGCGATGAGATTTTACCATTTTATTATTTAACAGCGGAAGGGATCCCTAAGAGAGAAAAAAGGCACTGTCTACAGATATTGGTCTATTGTTTTGCATTAATTGATTGGATAATGTGTTTTGTTAAATTTTTTTTATTGGTACCTTTGTTTGGGATCAGTATAGCGAATGCTGACCGTGATTTGATCATGGCACCGGACTCAATGGTGTCCCTTAGGGGTTTTTCTACGGTTACAGGCTGAAGAAATTGCTTCGTACCTGAAAAGAGTCGTCTGTATGGACGCAGACGGATATCGGTTTGAAAGGATCAAATGCTTGAAGTTTCCGCGCCCACATTATTCAGAAAACGGACAGGCTTTAGGCCCCGGAGTTTAAGCATGAGATGGCTTCATGCCGAGGTGTTTTTGTTCTTTTTCCACTGTATCATTATGTTGAAGCAGAGAGAAATGCCTCGGTTGTGTTGATGAGTTTGTCGGTATTGCCTATTTTTGTTTTTTTGCGGATAATTGTACACTTTCTTCTTATTCAATAATATTGTGTTTTGCAAACTGTCTTTTTATGACAGTTATAATTGTCATTTTTCTACTGTAAAATATTGTTGGAAGTACAATTTTTGCTGATGAATGTATAAAACTGCTACAGGCTTCTGGTAATTCTGAATTTGATGTATAAATATGAGAACGTGAGATGATATATATTTTTAGACTTAGCAGAACGCAAATGAAATTAAGTTATTAGATTATAAGTACAGGCCAGCTGATGGACAATACAAGAGGGTAGATTTCAATTTTCGTATATATGTAGAAGAAAGAAAATGATTTTAATATGAAGAGGTAAACAAGGGGAGAAGAAAAAAAGAGAAGAAATCCCCCGTCCTTAAAATAATTAAATTGGAAAAAAAGAAAATGGTTTGAATTATTACATAGTTAAAACGTAAATTTGTACTATGTGCGTGTATGTGTGTGAAACATATATTCAAGGCTGTATATGCTTTTGGTGTATGAGAATATGAATGCGAGATTGTTATAAACATTCGTTATAAGCGTCCCATAAAAGAGACAGAGCGCCCTCAGAAGCTAGAAAGACAGAGCCCCTCGGCTTGGGAAAACACAAGACCAAATTCCCTGTTAAGAAAAGTCTGTCGGCTCTCATATTTTTATAAACCAAGTTTCGAATCTTCCTTTTCCCCAAGTCCAAGATGGCTATACAACACACATAGCGAAAAGAGATAGGAAACACTGTAAAGAATCGTTTTCTCATACAGTATCGCCCATAAAGGAGTACACCCTACCACTGTTCTTTTATAGAAAATTACTTTTCTTCTAAATCAAACATAGCAGGATTTCATCATTTCTAGACCAAACTCTACAGCATTGAAACTCAAAAATCATTTTTCGTAGGTGTGTATTAATTTTGAGACGGCATCATATTCATATTTTTGGCAACAGAGTTTTAATGCTGTAGAGTTTGGTCATAAATAATACCTGATAATATTTGTTGTGATTGTGTAATGTTCCACTAGATATAATAAAATACTGCTATGTTTGGTTTAGAAGAAAATTAACTTTCTATTAAAAGGTGGTAGGGGGGTACTTATTTATGAGCGATTCTGTACTTATGTACATAATTTAATGCCCTAAACATAAAAATCGACATGCTTAAAAAAGAATTTCCGGGGCTTCCGGTCAATTGGTTTTAAAAAATAAAACGGAAGTTTAATAACGTAAACTCTCGTTGTAACGACACTCTAGAACGAGTGTCGTTACAACGAGTACTCGATTTCTTATCAACACATAAGAATGCAGAATATGGCATGGTCGAGAATGCTCTTTTCGAGACAGCTGCTATTGTCAAACATTTCAGTGCATAATTTTAAAAACTAAAATTAGTAAACCCTTGAAATACTGCTACATAAAGTAACAGAGAAATCTAAAAATCAAAAGAGAATTCTTATCAATTAATGATAAACTTGAAATAATTAAGAAGATGTAAGAACGAGGTGTAAGTAAAAGTGCATTAATTTCCGAATATAACATTGGGTCTTCTACACTGTACGATATTACAGTTACACACTGTTTTATATGTGTATATTTTTTACTCCTCGGTTGCCTTGGGTGCACTTCTTGTAGCTGTTTGAGAACCACCGTATTATAATATGTATTGTTTTGCTGAGAAGAATGAATATTGTTATGCTACCATAAATTCTCACATTAAAGCTATGAAGATTTGGTCTCTAGCAAGCGATTGGGAGAGGCGTATCACAAGAGAGACTAGCCGAAAGCAAGCATTTATGGGGCTTGTCATAGAATGACCGGTAGCAAGGAAGTGGCAAATATGCGGCACAGATGCAATTACTCGATTTCTTATCAACACATAAGAATGCAGAATATGGCATGATCGGGACGGCTGCTATTGTCAAACATGCGAACAGGAGTGTGTGCGCATTATACACTGGACAACAACGAAGGAAGGCAAGAAGCAATTGTTGCATAATCATGTTATTGTTATTCTTAACATGCCGACATACCATTCAGCAGATGCAGGAACAAGGATGAAGGGTGAAACAAACGGGACTCGGTTATAGTGTAATGGTGTTTATTTCCGTAAACGAACATACCGTCAGACACAGCAGTTTTCAGGATACAACATGTAAACATTTCGTACACCTAGGGAGAAGGATAGTGTATACATGACAAGGCGAATACGGAGAGAGAGAGAGAGAGAGAGAGAGAGAGAGAGAGAGAGAGAGAAAGAGATAGGAAAAGAGACTAAGAACGTAGGCGAATTTTGGTCATGCCTAATTAGCTCTACACACACCCGTGTCGACCACGCCAACCGGCTAATTCCGTATGACCTTTGACAATCAAAATCAGTCCTATTTAAGCCTGCGCTGTTATGGCCCTTCCTTTCGTTAATTATATTTATCAATAATAAGTCTTGATTCGTGATGACTGGTTTTTCAAAATTGCTTTTGATCAAGTGTCATTCTTAACTCGTCTACTTCCGTTAACTTCATAAAATCGCCGCGGGGCTCCCCCTGTAACATTCCTAACCGTCCATAGTTGACGCCGACCGCTCGCGGCTACTTGATATATGATTCGAGGTAGCCTGGGCCGAAAAATATCTATCCTTAAAATACCAGACGACCAGAAATTGACGCCTTTCTTTAAATGGATCTTTGATCCACGCTAGCTCATTTTCAAATTCTAAGTCCAAAATGTATAATCTACTCTAAATGCGTTTGTCACGCGGCATGGTGTAACTTTACTGTCCGTCTCAGACGTGTTAATGACCCCGGGATCGTGGGGTTCTTTCCCAGCTATGTTTGGTCATTTGACCTCTGACACGAAAGAGCCTGGGAGAAAATATATGCTTATTTCTGATCGTGAGAAGATTTTCTGTTCGGGGATTAAATTACTTAATTACCAAATAAATGAACAACCTAATTAGACGAACTCAGTGAAAACGGAGTTTAATTAAAAGGTCGAGCATCTACCATAACGTCACACAATGACAGATGCAGGCACCAGTCATTGTATCTACCACTCTAAAAAGGCTCTAAAATGGCTACCCCGATTGTAAATTGTACAGTTCCACATACTCGCTCACTCGATGTTAAAAACGGCGCACAACTTTTGGTCAAATTTGGCCACGTTTAAGTAGGGATTAGCGAAATGGGTATTAGAACATATTCATCACCGAGAGCGATCGCTTACGATGGATATTCACCTCTCGACGTTCACGTTCAGTGACTTCATGTGTCTCCTGCAGACATCTTTGAAACGAACATGGGACCGCCCTTGTGCTCTCTTGCCAGAGGCTAGACCCTCATAATGCAAGTCCTTCAAGATCTTCCATGTCCAACATGCGGTGTACGTGGCTCAGCCGCCAGGACCTTTAAGTTGGTAACCACGCTAACCTAATCATATACTGTTGGCCTACAGGAATGATTTTCGGAATTATTCCTCTTTTTTCAACTATAAAATACAGTGATACCCTGTTTAGCGCTGCCCCTTTAGCGCTGAATCGCTCTTTTTCAAATAGTTTTCGTAATAAATTTAGTAATGTTGTATACTATACACTTTGGTTAATGTGCCACGTGTATGATAATAAACACATACACATATACATGAACATATACGATAATTTATTATGTAGCGATATATATCGACACCTAGTGATATTTCACCAGTTCCAGAAAGTAGATAGTAGATAAGATAAACAGCACTAATCCATTCCATCTTGTTGAGGCTCAACAACATCATATATTTTAAAGATTATTGCAGGTTCAATCTCTATTTATGCTATAGCACAGGGGGCCATGCTAGGGATAACTCTAAAAGATAGAAAAAGATCAACATGGACTAGAGGGAGGACTAGAGGAAAGGATATTATACAAATAATTAAGCAGCAAACATGGAGATGGGCTGGTCACCTAGCAAGAAAAGATGACAATAGATGCGGGGGAGACTAACCGATTGGTACCCAAGGGACAGTAAACGCAATAGGAAAAGACCAGACACAAGATGGAGGGACGAGATAGAAAGGTTTACCGGTAAGACGTGGCAAAGATTAGCACAGGATAGGTCGTCATGGAAGGAGATGGGAAGAGCCTTTGTCCAACAGTGGACTTATAACGGCTGCTGCTGATGAAGATGATGGTGATGAGGACCCTGTTTTTTTCATTTAGCGCTGCATTTTCTTTAAGCAGAGATTGTTAATTTTCAAAAAATTGAATCTGAACAATATCAATCAGTGTGTCTTTTTAGGTGCACCTTTGAACATTTATGTATCTGGTTCTATTTGACGTCAAAGGCGTACGTTGTGATATTATATTGATAATATTTTTAATCAGAAAGAGGCATTGTCAACCATCATAAGAAATTGATCAGGCATAGATTATTTTGCTTTTACGGCCTACTTTCTCAGAAAGTCCTTCCTGGTTGACTTGAAACTTGTCTTTTCATTAGTTGCTATTCACAGTATTGTTATTATCATATCGCTAACATCTTCAAGCTTCGATACACACGAAAAATGTCTTTTCATGCCACCTTTTTCTTAGAAGCATTGCATTTTCTTTATACAAATTGCAAAACTAGAAAGCAGCGCCCATACACCAACTAAAAAATGTAGGAAGATCAGTTCATACATATAGCTACGATGCAGGGGAGGTAAATAAGAAATAATTCCTGGATTCGGCCCAAAATTTAAGCAATTCTTCCTTAGCCCATGACCCATCCTTCCACAAAATGTAATTGAAATTAATTGAGAACTTTTGGAGATAGTGTGTGGACATATAGTTACAATGCAGGGGAGGTAACTGTAATGATTCTTGGATCCGCCTTAAAATATAATCAATTCTTCCTAAGCCCATGGCCGATCTTTCCACAAAATGTCATTGAAATTCATTGAGAACTTTTGAAGATAGTGTGTGCACAGACAGACATAACGCGTGAATACATATACCTCTTCCAACTTCGTTGGCAGAAGTAAAAAAACATGTTTTGCAACCAATGTTTCCCCCAAAGCTGCGCGACCCTGCACACGAACAGATTATACTGCGCATCAAAATTGTAATGCCACGTACGATATAGGATTAAATAACAATGAATAAATAATGAAGTAAAACCAATACATCGAATGAATCATTTCTTTTATTATGCACTTTTTGTTAAAATTAACTGACCTTTGTTTCTTAAACTTTAGACAAAAAAATCAATGATCGTCTCAAAAGTAAAATATGTTCTGCACACTCCATATTTTCTAATTGCTCACAGGCTTTTTGGTCCCGCGCAGGCAATGAAAAAATATAGGGAACATTGGTTATAGAAAATAACGATAAAAGTGACAGATTTTTGTAGATTTAATGTAAAAAGAGATATAATCTATTATTCTGCTTGTTTCTACATAAGAGGTTTTTGTTCTCTTCGTTGAAAAAGACAAATCTACGTCTTCTGATTTTGAATGTGTGACTCTGATAATACGAAAACTAAAGGCTATCAAGGTAGCTAATCCAGTTATTGCGTTATGGGCCTCCATACATTTTAAATGCATAACATATGTATTTAATTTTAAAAAATGAAATAATTCTATTAAAAATCTTTGGAAAATTAGATTTTGTTAAACCTCACATTTCTCGATTATTAAAACACAGTTTTATTTAATAACACCGTTTCAGAATTAACCACCGAGAATAACGAATTTTAAATATTAAAAAGTAACTGACCTTCGTTTCTTAAACTTTAGAAGAAAAATAATTAATGATTTAAAGTGGAATATATTCTGCACACTCCATATTTTCTAGTTGCTCACAGGCGTTTTGGTTTCGCGCAGGCCATAGAACATAATGATAAAAGTGAAAGATTAATTGATGTAGTTGCATTTCTTGTAGATTTAATGTAAAAAGAGATATAATCTACAATCCTGGCTGCTGCAGGGTGAAACTCCACTCCCACTTCTATTCCGACTGAAAATGATTATTGCAACTTTTGTTTCTTAATAACACTGTTAGTAATGGAAGTTATAAAATCTTCATAGACCATATATATTGGGTGCTTGAATATTGTTGGTTAGGTTTCTTCCTCGCATTTTAAGTATCTTCCTAGCACCAAAGGTGCTAAAGCTTTTCATTTTGATCTGTAAAAGATTATTACTACAACTCTATTACTGCAATCTAAGCTACAATCAAATCGTAAGAACATCATAACTCAAAGAGGTGGT
>VCCN01004840.1:212191-226036 GCA_006491835.1 Architeuthis dux
TTTCTTTAATTCACTAACAAATTATTTCACAAAATAAGTAAGGTACTGATACAGTTTTGGGAAATCATATTTCTTTTCTTACTGGACAACTTTTTTGCATTTTAATAACATTAGAAATTATTCATAATTATCTCCATTTAAAAAAACAACACCACAACTTGTATTTATTATAATTGCTGTTAAATTCTAATAGAATAACATTGTGAAGAGAGTGAAATATAGCAATGGGTGTGGACTGCAAAAAAGCTTATACCTTATGTGTATATCTCTAGATATTAAAGTTTTATTCATGATCACGATTTGATGCTTTAAATATACTTTTTTTTATTTGGAGTAGAAAATACGTGAATTTGAAGAAATAATGTCATCAAATATAAAGAGATTTACAATCAGTTTGAAATGAGACTAGAGAAAAATCTTCTTGATTATAGCTGCTGCTGGTTTTATGTACTTTTTATCCCCCCTCCTTCTTCCATAGTCAATCTAGTCGCACTGCGCAGCCGCTGTTTATAGTTTCACTGCACAGAAGAGTTCCGGTACCGTGAAAAAAAAATTTTTCCCTAATGGCAGGGAATGGAGTGGCCAAGGTACAACAAACAAGTTTATGACGTCTGGGCTCCCTAGGTGTGCCTTGGCATCCTTCCTACCCGATCATCACCACTGCCCAGACCGTCTGCTATGTGTTGCAACGCATTTTATTGGCATAGTCAAATCACTTGAGTCTATATTTGTGGTGGCAGGTAAGAACCAAAAGCTGATTCTCCTACTTCACTTGTAACATTTTCGATTTTCAAATGAAAAAAATCCTCCATCCCGTCTCAATTCTTATTTGTTTTACGCCTTCCTTCATTTATTTTTACTTATATTTTATTACCTATCTGTCACTAAATGATATCACTTAATTTTACTTCTATCAACCATTATTAACGAAACTATAACCAAGTATTATTACATCGTTATCAGACCTCCTCCTGTCCTGTTTTGGTGTGGTGTACTAAAATGTACTTTTATTTATTTATTTATATAATTATATATACCTACCAGTGGTCTCTGCTTCCCCTAGATCCTTCGTCTGATGGTTATCTATATTAAAACCGAACTGTTTTACTATACATCAAATAATGATAATCATTTTTTGTGACCTCCCTCTTTTAAAAAAATCTGTCCTACTCTGATGTATTACTTGATCTGATCTCTCTTATAGTTTTGTATTCCTGTCGTAATTCCCCTAAAAAGATCTAACGTCTATGTGTTGCTTCTGGGATTATTTATTTTAAAAAAAATATAAGATATTGCTTATAATCTTTCTCTTGTATCTTTTAAATCCGTCCTGAAAATAAATGTATATATGCACCACCACCAACAACAACACACTGGTTGATCGCTACTCTTTCTTACTCTGTTTTTTTCTTCTTCTCAACAAGACAAATACTGTATTTACTCGAGTACAGAGCGATCTCAAATAAATGCGACCCCCGATTTCTGTAGCTAAAGATCACTAATATATATATACATATATGTTATCATTTTTTTTACACTTTAATACAATGCTATACCACTAATTCTGACTCTGCTTTTATCTTTTATATTTAAATTTCTTGTATTATACACGAGTAGATACTGTATGCATTCTATGTGTGTGTGTGTGTCCACTACGTTTATGTTTACGGTTTGTCAAGACTTGAGTTGTGATCATCTTTCTAATAATGTGTTGCTACTGTCTAAAATTTAATTAAATAGTAAAGATGGAAATATCTTATCACGAAACGAATTGATCACACTTAATTATCATTAATGATAATTATTATTATTTTCTAAACTTACCCTGTCTACTCCAGTAGCAAAACCATTTAATTTTTAATATTTTAAAATGTTTTTATTTTGTGTATAATTATTCAAATGGTCTTTCTCTTGTATAGATCATCATATAGAATGCTTTTAAGTTCGTAAATAAAACGCATTCTGACCTTGATGAACTGTTCGTAGTTGTAATCAATCATCATTAATATTATTTATCTGACCTTTAAACAATATTAACCTGTCGTATTTATTTATTTACATAGTGTAATCTTTCGTTAATTTTCGTTTCTCAGTCTAACGTGTTGCTTTCGGTCTAAAATAGAAATAATAATCCAGAAAATATGAACTATTTTAATTGTTAAATGTTATTTATTTCTTGGGTTTTTTTTTTTTAACTGTCCTTTTTAGGAAACTGTTTTAGAAGGGGGTATACAACTTCTGTTTGATTTTAAACTTATTTCTAGCGATTTTTCGGCTTATATATCAGTACAGTCGTACTTTTCCCATTTATTTGTCAAAATAAATACACAAGATTAACTACTTTCATTGATGCTATTATTATTAATTATTTTTGTTAAATCTCGTTTTCCCCCTAAATTTGTAATCTTCAATACAATGCACGACCTTTTTGTTTTATTTGTATTTTAATTTATGGCACTTATTTTTTTGTGATATTGTATTTTATATGATCATGGGTGTCTCTGTGAGGGTGGATTCTTAGCATAAACAGTAAACACCCACATCTTGGTAAACAAATATACGTTTTGTTAACCCGGTTCTTTTCACGAGTTCTGTGTATGAAATCGATCCGGGTGTTGATCCTACCCGAAATGATACTTCGCGCTTTAGACCGATCCATGTCGGTTCACCGGCATTTCTGTGCAAGGATCAACAAACTATGGCGTTATAACAGTTTTTTGAGATGCAAACATTTAAGTTATCATAAAGAGTACAAACTGAAGGTCTAACAGATGTACTAAGGGTTGGCATTTAAGGTGTGGGTATTTTTAGAAATGTTTGTATTTCTGTTTGGAATAATTTTACAGGAAAACTTAAGATTGATCTACTTAGCCTATCACGATTTGGACTTAAATCTAGCATCAAATCAATTTTTCACTACTAAATCCCACATCTAAATATAAAAACAACCATGTATCTATATTTAAATCTTCTTACGGTTTTTTTTCTCTTCTAATATATTCTTCTTTGACAAGCTCTGCCTTTCCCACAATGTGACTTTGAAGAAAAATCGGACAAATGTTTTCTAATTGAACAAATGAAAACTAAAAAGGTTAATGCTCCTAGATCAGAATACTGCACCTCTCCCCAACAAAAAACAATAAATAAAAGGAGAAAGCATAACATTTGAACATTTGTGTGGTTTCTTTTGTTAGGTTGATTTTGAACGGTTTACTGTTTTTTGTCTGAAAAAAAAAAGAAAGAAATGTTAGTTCCAGTATTAAAGTTATTTTTTGTAAATTTATTTGCTTCTACTTCTCTGAGGTGAGGTTCAATTTGATAACCTCTGGTTCACCACACGAACAGACAATGGAGTTAAAACTATTTTTCAGTTCGCAGGTACTACAGTTTATCGCTGAAATGAGTTTGTAAACAAATTATAGAGTTAAAAGTATTTATTACCAAAATTGAAAATTATTTTTTAGTTCGCAGGCATTGCATTTTATCGGTGAGAATGTATGAGTTTGTAAACAAACGATAGAGTTAAAACTATGTATTGTTTTTATTATTATTTTGAGTTTTCACACCGGCAGTGACTTGACTGGGGGTTTTCACAGGAGATCGAGTGACCGCAAATCTCCTCAATATTCCAGGACTCTCCTCAGTATTCTAGCCAATTTTAGCAGTGCTGTTCTTTGGATAGCATCAGTTCTCCCTGTATTCCCAGTTCCTCCAGCCTCGTTGCTAGATTATTCGGGACTGTTCCCAGGGCTCTTCTCACTATTGGCACTACCGTCACTTTCAAGTTCCACAACTTAAGATCCTGGTACTTATCTAGCTTTTCACCCTGTGGTCTAGTTTTTTTTTACAAGAAAAATTTAAATACAATCCTTTGGAAAAAGCTACACAAAATTCATCATTTCTTAAAGACAGCCTTGCAAAACATTCCTTTTGTTATTTTCTATAGTTTTGAGAAGGGTCATTTATAGCATTCAAATAGTTCTTCGGCCGATTGAACTCCTTTTTGTTGTTTGTGTTAACACAACGTTTCGACTGATCCATGCTTCTGCCTTTTCAGGTGTAAAATCCGAGTGTGATGGGGGTAAACAGAAGTTTACCTGCGTTATAAGCATTACCCCCTTTAAGAATAAAAACTTCTGTTTACCCCCATCACACTCAGATTTTACACCTGAAGAAGGCCGAAGAATGGATCAGCCAAAACATTGTGTTTACAAACACAAACAACAACAAGGAGTTCAATCGTCCAAAGAACCATTTGAAAGTCCTTTTGTTGTAACCAAACAATTTATCCTATATTCTGTACAGCATTTAGAAGAAGCCTTTTGTTATTTTTGTTAAATATTTGGAATTGGAGTGAATTGTTAGATGACACCATTTGCTTAAAAAAAAACTTTTAGCCCACTAAACTTATTTTGTGATCTATATTCCCAAGGTGCCTGTTAGTAAACAAGTATATCTCGAGGTTCGAGGTAACTGTTAGTAAACAATTGATGTATTGAATAAATTGAAAATCAATAACACTGGTATGACTTAAAGTAGGACTGTAAATTCGCCAGTTAGAATAGAACACACAGTGGCTCATATATCAAAACATATAATAATTGCCATATATTATTACCAATGTGTTTTGTTTGTTTGTTTATTTTCTGTCATGCTGAAGGAAACCGATCTATAAAATTAAGTGGAACTGCTGCGATTCGAATTCCAAAGTGGACCTTAGCAGTCTGATGACACAGTGTTGGAATTTTAAGCATTAAGTATGTCAGTCAGATTGTATACACTGGGGAAATACACGAAAGCAGCTAATGGCCTAGATGGGAAGAATTTTTAAAAAAACAATAAAAACGAAACTACTATAAAATGAAAAATATTTTCAATTTCAGTGTTACAAAATATTAAAGTTCTAAAACTTCAAAATTTAAAAAAAAAAGTAACATTTTAAAATGAATGTAGTTCCGCCTTGTGTATTGGTGTTATGCCTTCTGATGTACATGTTACGGCTGTTTAGGCCATTTTCAACATCTCGACCCTGTCATTTTTTACGACGCGGGTACACTAAGTAATAATACATGAACAAAAAGAAATTATGTATTTCTCTGTTTTTATTTTATTCAACGCTATTTGCTCACTGTCGAAGGGTAATCTGTCTGAGCAGAAGTTGCGATAAACTAATAAAATTTAAGATGAAGGTAAAAAGTAGTCATAAAAATTTTTAAATAATAATGATAAAAAGAAATATTGTTCAGTTTTAAACAGTGGTCTATCCAGTTATGAATTTAAAATAAAAACACAGCTTTGTTCTTAATTTTTTAAGAATGTCACAAAAAGATTATATTTTTCTCCGTTTTTATTTTTGTTAGATGAAGTATTATAAATCATTATTATTTAAATTTTATGACTACTTTTTACCTTCATCTTAAATTGTATTAGTTGCTTTTTATCTCAACTTGTGCTCAGACCGATTACCCTCTGGCAGGGAGCAAATAGTGTTGATCGGAAAATAAAGAATAAGCCTCAGGTGGGACTTGAACCCACATCCCCTAGCCAAGGAAGCACTGTTTAGCCCGGTCAGCTTTACTAATTATGCCGCTGAGTCTAACTGGGAGCAGATATTAGAAATAACACTGTTAAACCTACTCTTCTGTTCGATCTTTTGTTTACATTTCTGGTAGTTACACTATTTAATATATTTCTCTGTTTTTATTTTTGTTAGATGAAGTATTATAAATCATTTTTAAATCTACTTTTTACCTTCATCTTAAATTTTATAACTGGTAAAGCAGACCGGGCTAAACGGTGCTTCCCCTGGCCAGGGGATGTGGGTTTGAGTCCCACCCGAGGCTTATTCTTTATTTTCCGATCAACACTATTTGCCGACTACTCACTAATCAAATTTAAGATGAAGGTAAAAAGTAGTCATAAAAGTTTAAATAATAAAGATTACTGGCATTCCAAGGGAAATTATGAATCACTGCCACCTATATATGCTTCTTTTTACCTTGTAGATTAAGCAGTGGTTGTGGGCAGTGATCGTTAAACAGTCAAAATTTTTAAAAATCAAGTGAGAATGCTGCTGGACACAAACTAGTGACCAATTTAGCATGAAATTACATTGCATGTTGAACCCCCATCTAAAAATCTATTGGGGGGGGGGTTCAAAAAACATTTTCTCTACTCATTGAGGGGAGTGTGTGTGCAAAATTTCAAGTTTCTACTATGAACGGTTAGGGCTGGCCAAAGTCTGGATTAATATTTGTTGTGAAAAATCTTTCTCTTCTGCTTTGTTCCCTGGTAAGCATATTCTTATCCTGTTAAAAGTTTGACTTTTATTGACTTGAATTGTATAGAGTTTTTCTATCCTAATAGAATCAGTAATGATTTTCATTGAAATTTTGGGGCCTATCCAGTAATGACCCCCAATCCCTACATTGTAGCAATATATCAAAACAACACAATATCTCCTAATGTTCTCAAGGCTGGATAATGGGCTGCAGAAGAAGTGATTAGATTTTAGGTTGGATCCAGGAAAGGTTCGATTTAGAGATTTTTTTTTTTTATTTCAGTCTTTTTTCCATGCAATATCTCCAAAAGTTCTCAATGGATTCTAATGACATTTTGTCAAAGGGTAGGCCATGGGCTAAGGAAGAATTAAGTTTTAGGGCGGATCCAAAAAATTTCCATAGTTACCTTCCCATCATCGTAACTACTAGGATCTGCTGTAAGATCGCCTAGAGGGGTAAAACAGAGAAACAGCTAAATTTGGGTGGAAAAAATGGACCAAATAATTATTCAAAGGCCAGCACAACTGCTAAATTGAACATAATAAAGCAATAAAAGTTACAACTCACATGTTTTATTCACCTCACTATCAATTGCCAACTTGTATCAATCAATCAATCAATACAGTCTATATGTTATATAGACTGTATTTAGTACCTGCAAATACCAAAAATAATTTAATTTTTGTAATAAATAAACAATATAGTTTGTTTTCAAACTCATTCAACAATAATGAAGAAGTATCACGCAAATTAATTTCTTTGAAGCAACCTTTTGTTTATACAACTAATTGGCAGATATTTCGGACTTGATGTCTTAATTATTATATACGTATTCAAGTGTCCGATTTTTTAATTTTTTTTAATACTATTGAGCATTAAAACATAGATACTTTCAAATTTTTATCTACAAAAACTTGACCGCCAAATAACTGGTGGCCGATCTTACTGTAGATCCTGGTATATGTAAACTTTCAATCAGTTTATAGTGACAGTGGGGTTGGCAGAGGTGTGTTCTCTCTAAGTGCTTCCTTGTTATCATATTAATCTCCTCAGCATACTCAAGACTTGTCTGTCAGTATGCCTGCATGTAATCATTCTGCATCTCCTGGTATTTAGGAAGCAGCTACAAACCTGTCAGTTTACTCTGTCAGAAGCTGACGTATAAATGCTATCCTTTTACATATTTTAATGCTTTTTGCACGTCTGCTTAAACTTCATAATTTACTCTTAAAGCAGGTTTTACACTGTTTTTAATGTCAGTTTTGGCCATCTATTAACTTTAAATATGCCATGATTGATGTCTGTCTGCCGACAAAAAATTTAAATTCTGTAGTTAAAACAAATCTTCCAAAAATAACCATTACAGAAATATAGGATTCAACAAAAATTAGTTAATTTAATGATTACTGGGTATTGGGTCAGCTTTCCTTACCCGTGAGATGAAAGCCCGCTCAAATTTACAAGTGTCTCATGGGACAGCTGAAGTATGGATGACCAAAAAAATGATAAAACCTGATATTACACACAATGGCAAAGTATATTCCCAACATTAAGACACCATGATATGACAAGCATGACTCTTCCAAGGGAAATTATGAATCACTGCCACCTATGTTGTGTTGGGGGTGATCAATTAAAAAGGTGGGAAAAGGGGTCATCAATGAATAAGTTACTTCTCTCGCCTTTTGTTGGGCTGTGATCACTAAAAAAAGTCTGAATTTTCAACAAAAAAACAAGCAGGCATAAACTAGTGACCAATTTAGCATAAATTTACATTGCATATTGAACTCCCCTCTAAAAAACCTATTATGGAGGGGAATTTAAAAAAAACAACCCAAAAACATTTTCTCTACTCATTGAGGGGGGATGTGTGTGTGTGTGTGTGTGTGAAATATTTCAAGTTTCTACTATGAACAGTTAGGGCTGGGCAAAGTCCAGATACATATAATTAAATTTCAGAACACATGAATAACCTAAACCCAGCAATAAACCAGCGTTGTGGGTAGCAGTCATTAATAAGAAAAAACAAAAAATAAATTTTAAAAAAAACACTTTACCAATAACTGTGGTTCAATCCACTGCTGAGTCATACCAAAGACTTTTAAAATGGTAACGAATGCCTTTCTGCTAAGCACTCAGCACAAGGACTAGGATTGAGGAACATTTCCCACCACCCCGACCGAGGCTAAGGGCCAAATCACATTGGATAGACCGGTTCTCGGAAGACCAAAGAAGTTAAGCAACATTGAGTCTGGTCAATACCTAGATGGGTGACCATTGGGGATTGTGTGTACCTAACCCTGCGACACCCTCAATGAGTGTATATAAGCAGAAAAGGATAATACAATATACACTTTTTCATGTTTGTATAAAGTTATCTCCTTCCCTCTTCCTGATTTGTTACCATTAACTCAGAAATTTCATTCTTCCCTTTTCCTTTCCCCCAACTCCCACGTAAGTAGCTTTTTATTTTTGTCAGATTGACACTTACCCGGTTCACGTGTACTTACACAGACTTAAGAACTACCCCAGGCATCCATACCAGTTTTGTTATCTATAAGCAAAGGTATCTGCAGCAGTTAGTAGCAATGACGTAACTAGAGAGCGGGGGGTGACTTGGTTCCTTGAAGGGCTCCCTCCAACATTTACTGAGATTTGATGACAAAGTGAAATTTGCAATAAATAGACATGCACTATCATTTAATTGGTGAAAAACAACACCAATAGCTGAATTATTATTTATGCAATTCGTGCATGTACAATTATATCCTTGTTATTGTACAACCACGCCCTTCGACATCTGCTGTCCTCTCCACGCCAAGCCTCAACTACCCCCACATTGTGTTCAAAGATCAGTGGACAAAGTCTGGTCGCTGGATTCAAAGCTTCAACGAAAACTGAAGGCGGGTGTACAGTAGCAGTTAAGTTAAGACTGCTGGTAACAGGAACACGTGACACTGCTACAAACAATAACAAAGCATTTATTCAAAGATCAAGTTGATATATTGTCTTCTGTCTAGTACGGGAGGTAATGCGATACAGTACTTCTAAAATCTGCTTCAGGTCAGTATTATTGCTTTTCTTATGAGGCAGGGACGAAGATCTGGTCGCCTTGGGTTTCAGTCTAGAAAGTAAAACCAAGTTCTGTCTCACTCTGTAGTCTCTAGTTTTCAGTGGGACTTGAATAAGTTGCTTTCCTGTTCTACTATACTGCAGTACAATGCTTCTGCCCTCTCCGCCTCAGACCAGGCAGGTCTTTTCAAAACTGATTGAAAAACAAAATCTACCCACTTTTATGGACAAGCCTCAATACTAGGGTTGTGTCTGATGGATGTAGATGAGACACTCAACTCCACCGGTGCCTTCTCCAATCACCTCGGGGTACACCTGTATTCAATGTGTCAATAACCGCCGATCAAAAGCCCTGCCGAGTGTTTCACTTCAGGTCGGCAAGTGTACACAAACCAACCTGTCAACAGCTCGTCCATCCACCATCTGGCATTTCTCTCGACCAGTATCTCCTTTCAAGGCAAAAAACGAAAGTACTTATTCTGATACATCGTATCTGTTGTGTACTTGTAAAATCTAGCATAACCATAGTACCACATCAGTAGAAATGCAGATGGGCCCTCCTCTGGGAGGAACGTTCTCAAATAGCCCACCCCAGCTACACTTCTCCAGCATGTAATCAGCGACTTTTAAATTAAGTGCATTAACTAATGCACAACAAGTAGATACGCAGCATCTGTTTCATTACTCCCCTTGCCCCCCCCCCTTTCTCTCTTTATTGTCATGTCTGCTTGACCTGTTTTGGCACTAACACACCCATGGATACATGCCAAAAATCTTTATGAATAAGAAGATACAAGAAGTTCACATTCTTTTTAAATTTAGTAAGGGTGAAATCAGCATGCTAACTACCTATCTCTCTAAAGCTGCCAATCAATATCAAACAGAATAAGGAGTCTGTTAGTATTGTGAAAGCGCAGTCATCATTGTTCAGTTCTTTTCCTCTCATTATTCCTGCTTGACTTATTTTGATGGTCACCATAAAAATGCACTTCAAAGAATGGGTACTTTTATATCTGACAGAATATGATAATTACGACACTCTCATGGAAAGGCAGGAGCTCTGAAACGTACACATTGCTTGCCTCTTTATTTTCATGATCGTTTTTGGGCATGAATATAATGTGGTTCCCTATGCCAACAATATGAAATTCAAAGAATTGATTTTTATATCCGACAAAATATGATAATTACGACACTCTCGTGGAAAGGCAGGAGCTCTGATACGTACACATTGCTTGCCTCTTTATTTTCATGATCGTTTTTGGGCATGAATATAATGTGGTTCCCTATGCCAACAATATGAAATTCAAAGAATTGATTTTTATATCCGACAAAATATGATAATTACGACACTCTCATGGAAAAGCAGGAGTTCTGAAACGTACACATTGCTTGCCTCTTTATTTTCACAATTGTTTTTAAGCACAAGTATAATGTGGTTCCCTGTGCCGACAATATGAAATTCAAAGAATTGATTTTATATCTGACAAAATATGATAATTATGACACCCTCATGGAAAGGCAGGAGCTCTGAAACATACACATTGCTTGTCTCTTTATTTTCATGATCGTTTTTGGGCATGAATATAATGTGGTTCCCTATGCCGACAGTAGGAAATTCCAAGAATGGATAATTTTATATCTGACAGAATAGGGAACCATGTTATGTTCGTGCCTCAAAACAATCGTGAAAATAGAGATACGAGCAATGTGTACATTTCAGAGCTACTGCCTTTCCAAGAGGGTGTTGTTAGCACAGATAGTTAGGGCAGAGCCTGTGTATAAGGCTGCTTCCAAGGTGGACGTATGTTCAATCCCCGTATGGCGCTCGTTTTGCAGTCGCTCACACTGGTGCCGACCAAATATAGGTTCCCAATTAATAAATGTCTTAATTATCACTTATACATATGCAAACATCCTTTATATTATTTTCGTTATTAATTATGACTAGTTTTTACCTTGATCTGAAGTTTTAGTTGTTTTTTATCACAACTCTGAGTAAACAGATCGAGAATAAGCCTCCGGTGAGGATCGAACTCACACACTAGAGGGAGTCCAGTGTGCACCTAGCTGCCCTTTTCAATTGGCCACGGTGACTTCATAGTTTACAGAAGCTGATTTTACACCTTTTAGACTCACTCCCTACAGCCGATAATCAATGCCATGTTTGTTTATATTTGAGGCGTGGTAGTCTTAACTCTTTTCTCCCTGACAGCCATGTTTGATTACTTCCCTGACTGCCTGCTCTAACAATGTGACTGTGAGCCCTTAAACTAATTTAACAGTCTGTAGCTGAACAAAAAAATACAAAGGGCAGTAGATAAATTGCTATATCTCTTTTAATATTAAATGTATGCTTACTAGGTGATTATTCCCAGAGTATCACTTCCAAGTCCAGTGAAATAAAACCAGCAAAAAATTAATTTAAAAAGGTATTATTATTGATTGATTGATTTTAAATTTGTGTAAGATTTAAATTTAAAAGCTTTTTTTAGTAATTTTTTTTGGTTGTTGCCCGGGAAATAATGCAAATATGAGATCACGCTTCTACGTATGATCAGGACATGAGTGAAATTTATGATCACGCCTAGAGGCGTTATCAGGGAAGAAAGAGTTAATAAAGCGATCTTTATTCTTATTATTGGATGAAGTATTGTAACACAATATTTTTATTATTGATTTTGCCTCTGGCCATCCTCCTCCCACTGTTTAAGGTTTGTCATTATTATGTTGTTGTTTTTATGGTGTGCAAATCACGTTTGAATTACCTTCTTTTTTTATTCCAACCTGTTTAGTTTTTATATTTCACAAAAGTATTTCAAAGTGTAAATAAAATTGAAAAATTATTACCCTGTTGTCAACTTTTGATCTCAGCTCTGGAAATAGTTTAAAAAATATATGAATTTGGGTCATTCCGCGACAAGTCGACCAATTTTGGGAAAGTGCCCCAGTCGACCATCTCAGATTTTGCTCTAACTTTGCTCACATGTTCATTTGGGTTTGAAATGAAGTCCTGTAAAATTCTAGCTCAATATCTTTACTCGTTCAGTTACTATGGATCCAAGAACAACGACTACTTTGTTCGAAGCGACGTCGACCAATTTTTTTTTTTCAATTTTCAACTAGCAACCATTCCACAACAGGAACTTCTACTGCACTGAAAATTTGTTCTCAGGGTCAATATGTAGATTTTGAAAATGTTATCAGCCTAGTTCTAGAAAGCATGGTTTTTTTTTTTCAGAAAAAGATTTTAAAGTGGGCTCAAAGTGGTTCATTTCAAACACAAAAGAACCTGTGTGCAAAATCTGAGATGGTTGAGTGGGGACCACTGGTGCACTTGACATGGAATGACGCATTTGTAAATTGTGAATTACTACTTGTTATAATAAAACCAATAAGAAGGAAGGAGATTGGAGACTCCTAAGCATCAAGGGCAGTGCCAAGATGGTCAAAATGGGATTTGAAAAATATGCACATTAATGCGGTCAATCAGCTCGAAACAGTGCAACAGGAAATAAAAGGATAGCAAACATAGGAACAGTGAGGAATGCAACAGAGAAAGAAAGCTCTCCATTAGGAGTTTAAAAGGAAGATAGAAACTATCATGGACGAACAATCCTGGATATATTCAAATAGTTCTTCGAGCGATGAACTCCTTCGTTAAGACAACGTTTCGGCTGATCCATTCTTTGGCCTTCTTCAGGAATAATATCCGTATGTGATGGAGTAAACAGAAGTTTTTTTTAATTTCAAAGGAGCTGACCCTTATAACGTAGGATTCGGGTGTTTTTTTTTTTTTTGTTGTTTTTTTTTTTTATCCTTGTCAGGTTTGAATGTGTTCAATCTTCTTAGGAACTATTTGAATTTTTTTTAAAAATCAAAAAACATTTTCCTTACTCATTGAGGGGAGTGCGTGTGCAAACTTTCAAGTTTCTACTATGAACGATTAGGGATGGGCGAAGTCCAGATGCATAGATACATTTAAATGTCAGAACACAAAGCCATGATCACCAACCAGCCAAGTGGCAAGGTATTCTTCCCTTTTCACATGGCTCTTTTCTTGTGTCAGCGCTACCATACACACCATTTGGCCTAGAACTTTGCAGATGCACATGAGTACTCCACTAGGCACCTTCTAAAACCCTTTTATTTTTAAATGTTTGGAATTTGTTTATTCCACAGTTTTTGGGGTTCTTTTTGGACTCTTGTGATCTTGTGTAAGCACTACTGGACACACAATGTGCATGAGTACTCCACTAGACACCTTCTAAAAATGTTTTTTATTTTTTGTCTTGCGTGATTCCCAAAAGACCGCCAAAAATGCTTTTTGTTGGTCTTCTGCCGCTCTTGTATAATTGTGTCAGCGCTACCAGACATACTATGGTCATTCACTTAATTGCTGTTGTGGCATGTTTTTATTGCTTCTACTATAGTCTTCTTCAGAAGTTCAATCCATATGGAAAGTCGTGGAGGGTCTCTGTTTCTCTCTCTC
>VCCN01004840.1:640207-652257 GCA_006491835.1 Architeuthis dux
CACCGCTAGGGTTTGAAGCTATAAAGCTTTCTAGACTATACAGCCTGTTGAGCTAACCAAAACCTTTTAGGGGAATCTGGGAGCATGCCCCACCAGAAAATTATGTATCCAAGATTGGCTAAAATTGCATTTTAGTGCATATCAGCTATTGAAATTAAGATAAATAAAGATTTTTGGTCAAATTCTGTGGGTCTTGAAGGTTGTCATGTGTTGAGATGAAAATATTTAAAACTCAGAAGAGATTTCAGAAAATAGTATAAATAAACAATTTCGGTAAAATTCTGAGGGTCTTGAAGGTTGTCATGTGCTGAGACGAAGAGATTTAAAACTCGGAAGACGCTCAGAAAACAGTATAAATAAAGATTTTTGGAAAAATTCTGTGGGACTTGAAGGTTGTCATGTGCTGAGACGAGGAGATTTAAAACTCGGAAGACGCTCAGAAAACAGTATAAATAAAGATTTTCGAGGTCTTGAAGGTTGTCATGTGTTGAGGCAAAAAGATTTAAAACTCACAAGATGCTTGGAAATAGTATAAATAAATATTTTCAGAAAAATTCTGAGGGTCTTCCAGAAGACCCCGGAAGAGCCCTTGGATCTGCCCCATGTATAAAAGAGTGTTAAAAAATTGTAATGGGTCAAGCATGGGCAGGATAACTGTTTCTCTTTAGCCATTTGTTCTTATTTCATGAATTATTCAGCCTAGATCCTCTTCTCAGGGCGGGCCTGTCCATTAGGCAAACTTAGGTGGTCGCTTAGGACACAAAACTTCTAGTAGCACACTGCAAATTAAAAAAAAGATAGTTGTTAAAATACAACCGTGGGTGCAAATTTTAAGTCTCGCCTAGGGCGCATGACACCATTGTGCCGGCCATGTCTTCTCCTCGTTGTTTTTGACGGCTCTCCCACCAACAAGTTATTTGGTCTACCTTGTATTTTCTGTAGTTCTGAGATGTACTGCTATTGTTTCATGAACTATCCAAACTAGTATCTGCATTCATATAGTTCTTTGGACGATTGAACTCCTTCTTGTTGTTTGCGTTGTAAACAAAATGTTTCAGCCGATCCATTCTTCAGCCTTCCTCAGGTGTAATAACCGAATGTGATGGGGGTAAACAGAAGGTTTTAATTTCCAAAGAGGTAACCCTTATAACTTAGAATTCGGGTGTTTCTTTATCCTAGAAGGAGTTCAATCGCCTGAAGAACTATTTGAATGTTAATGACCCTTCTCAAAACTATAGAAAAGAATTATTTGAATGTTAATGACCCTTCTCAAAACTATAGAATATAATATCCTCATCTTTGTTGCTTTCAGATCATTGTAACATCGTCCCCCGCCCACCCAAGTGTCTATTTGAATATCCTCCCCCATAGATTTTGTCAATTGAACATCCTCCTCCTAAAGCAGTCATTGGTCACCCCTTCTTCTAATTTTTTAATTGATCACCCCCAACAAGGCATTGACGTTGATCATATAACAGTTTCTATTGAGTGACTAACAAAACCTGTTTTGATAAGTTTTAGCTTACATGTTTTCCATTCGTTTTCAGGTGTATGTCTAGTCTGGCTATATTCAATTAAAAAAAAAAATCACAATTCTAATTAAAACAGTTTAACAATCTGAGCGCCAAACATTTTTGCTTCATTAAAACCATTATGTAGAAATAAATCCTATAAAAATATGCTCCTGGCAGAGTTGGAATTTTCTCAAGAGAATATCAGGAATCTTCTTCTGCGAGTGCAGGAGACCATAAACGTGTGTGCTGATGTTGACAAAATTATGTTTTCGTTTGCCTCGGAAATTGGCACATAGTCTTTTTTTATTTATTGTTAGTTCCAAGGATTATTTCAGATGGCTAGACTCTAGACATTTGAGCATCTCTGGCACCAATTGAGGGAAATAAATGCTTGCTAAGCAGTGTTGGAAGCATTACCCAGAATCAATGGCTTACAGTTACTTACAGACAGTAAATTGTTAAGATTCTTTGATCAGCAAAGTGAATTTATGCTAACATGATACACACGTGCTCTTTATTTCTTGTGTAATAGTAATTAATTGTGCAATAAGGTATTAGAAGCATTGATAGAAATGGGTTTTGGGAATAAGGTATATGGTATGACTGGGATTTGGGAACTAGGTATATACGTTAATATCTTCATTAATAGATATTGAACTTGGAAAACTTTGAAATTGAGAAATAGGGATAAGCTCTGCCCCTATCTGCACCACTCTGGTGGCCTATAGGATGCAAACCCTTGGTTTAAAGGGTGGAGTCGACCCTGGGCAAGTTGCACTTCACCTTAAAACTACACTGCTCAGGCTGGAGGTTTACTCTGCACATTGGTCCTGCCGTCTATGGTCCAAATGCAGTGGCGGGCCATCCCCAAAATCTTTGTTTGCAAAGCCAAGCCATTCATTTATTCATATGCTGCACCATCAAGTACCCCCCCACACACACACACAGATTTCCAACACTGATTAGAAGTAAAAATATTATTTTTTATTAGATGGTGCATTGTCAACCATTATTAATTTTTTGATTAGTATTTCTTTCATCTTAATTTCAGTTGCTTTTTATTGCAACTACTCAGACCATCATTCGAACAGCGCAGATTGGAAATTGTTTATTTTTGATCGGTACTGTTCACTGATGATAATAGATGATGTCACGAAGAGCAACTAAAACAAAGATGAAAGGAATGCTAGTCAGAATTAATAATGGTTGACAAGAGTTCATCTAATAAAAAAATTCAAGATAATATTACTGCTTCTAATACCTTATAGCACAATTAATTACTGTCTGAATTTTGAGAGGAAGTTCTTTTGAAAAAAAAATTGCCAAAGACCAACACTCATTAAATTCCTCTGTGAAGGGGAGCAAAATGCACCCTTTTTATCATCGCGGCAGACCTCTATAGTTAAGTTTTGTTAGAAAACCAATGCAAAGTATTAAATGATGAGAAACGATCAATTCTTCAAATTTATATTTACAGTTCTCGCACTGAAATGCACTATAGAAATGTTGCCATCTGCTCATGTCTTATAGTTATTTACTGAGAATAGCTAAGTTTTGACACAAGACCTCAATTATGTGACACCCAGTGAAGATCGAAATCACTACTCAGTAGTAATGATCAGCGATACTAGCTTCCTAACTATTACACTATGCTCTGCTTATTATATGTCTGCTTATAATATGTCTTATATATGCTTTTATATTTGCTGTGTCACTAAATATGTAATCATGAGAGTGAATAAGTTTTAATATATTTGTTTAATAAATCCTACCCGTGATATCACAGGTTATTTAAATGACTAGAGTTTAATATTTTAGCAATTCTTTGTTAATTGAAAAGAGTTCAGAATTTAACAGATATAATATCATATCAATGGAGGTGCCGAGTGTCGTTACAATTAGCGGCATGGAAAACAGAATGGGTGAACAGAGTTTGAGTTTCAGCCAAGGCTTTTTATGTTCACTTCACACTAATGCTCTTGGGAAAGGCATGAACCCACTTTCTCCCAGCTTTGGGTAAATAGCAGTGCCCTTTAGCACTGTAAGGCAGTTCATCTAACAGAAGTTTACTCTGACAGAAAAAACCTACAGCTTGGCAGTCGGCATACCTAGTCCCAAGCCTGGGTAAAGGAGAAAGGTTGAGCAAGAGGCTAGCAACTCCAGTCAGTAAAACTTGCTTGCTACTAGTACTGCAGCAGAATGGTTGCGGCCCTATGCTCCACAAGGAACCTACAGGAACAGTGATGAAGATGGGTTTTGGGAACTAGATTTGATTTGATTGTTTTGTTATCGACCCTTGGTGGGTCATTTAGTGCCTAATTCGGTTTGTTTTTGAATACACAATTTATGTAGACAAATTATTGCGTACAAATTATACTAGGCAAATTAATGTAGGCACATTTTTGTGGACAGTTTGTTGTCAAGGTATGTATATCGAATTTTAAAAATATTTTTGAGTATAGTTTCAAAGGTTATTTTTTTAACTAGAGTTTTGCAACTTTGGTGAAAGGTTATTTTTCTTTTTAATAGTCTTGCGACTTCGGTGAAAGGTTATTTGGTTTTAACTAGAGTCTTGCGACTTTGGTGAAAGGTTATCATCATTTTTTTTCTCTTCTTAAACTTTTGGAATACAACCTTTCCTCTTTCAAATACAAGTTCTCACTACTACCACTTGAGCTGTACCCACAAACCCAAGAAATTCTTTCAACTCTCCGTGCTTATATGAATTGTTAATACTTTATTGAATCGGCCTTCTTGTGATAAATTAAGCTTCTCATTTCATGGAGCCGTGGTTATGTGTGAGTGTAGTGTTATTAATATTTATGAAATTTATTGAATAGCCATTAATTTATTTGACAAGGTCGGGGTGAAAGGGAATTTATTAAAAGTCTGTTTCGACCATTTAAGTTAAATGCATAAGAACCCAGCACTGCAGAAGTTCAGGAATAAATTTGTTTGTTGGCTTCAAAACTAGGAGAATTATGTAAAAGTGATGGACCGGAAGAAGGGGGAAATTTTCATTTATTAATTTAAATCTATATTCAAGAGTATCAAACTCATATATGGAGTAGTCGGGAGGGATGACATAAACAGATGTGATTTGTGATTAAAAGTTGTGTTGTGGTTATTGGCTGAAAAATCTACTGAAGTAGTCTAAGATTAAATTGGGTATTTTCGTGCTTGACAAGAAAGATAAAGACTTTGTTGGCAGTGAGTAGACGGATTTGATTTGTTGAAAAACTTCTCCAAATTTAACTCAGAGTCATATTCAAGCTCTACCCAATGAAAAGGAAGCATCCATTTTTTATTTTCAGTGAAATAAATTTTTATTTAAGCCATTCAGGATTACAGATTAGAGCTAGGATGGCGTTGATATCTCAAACTGTTGGAGGAGAAGTGCCACCAAATATGTGTGAAATAAGAATTTATAACACTTTAAAATGCATAGAAGAGCAATTGCGCTTGCGCATATGTGCAATCATACTAATTATGATGTGAGCATAGTCTAAACAGTTTTCTCACAAAATTTTAATCACTGCTACCGAAAAAACTGGTTTATTGTTGGGTTTAGGTTATTCATGTGTTCTGACATTTATATGTATCTATGAAATCAAATGATGGATAATTTTATATCCGACAGAATATGATATTATAATGACATTTATTAGTTGAGAACATATATTTGCCCGGTGCTGGTGTGAGTGACTGCTAAAGGAGCGGCCTAAATTGTAAATGTGAATAAAGAAATGAACAGAGGCCGCTCGTTTAGTAGTGGCTCACACCGGCGCCAGGCGAATATAGGTTCTCAACTAATAAATATCATTATAATTATCATATCTATGTATTTATCTATGTATCCAGACTTTGCCCAGCCCTAACCATTCATAGTAGAAACTTGAAATTTTGCACACACACTCCCCCCTCAATGAGTAGGGAAAATGATTGTTTTGCTTTTTGAAAATTCACCCCATAATATGTTTTTAGTGGGGTGTTCAATATGCAATGTAAGTTCATGCTAAATTGGTCACTAGTTTGTGCCTGCTTATTTTTGAAAATTCAGATCTTTTTTTTAGTGATCACAGCCTAGAAAAAGCCGAGAGTAGTAACTTATTCATTGATCACCCCTTTATCCAACTTTTTAATTGATCACCCCAACACAGCATATATGAGTGGCAGCAATTCATAATTTCTCTTAGAATGTTAGTTCTACTCATTTTGTGATAAGCACAACTAATGCTATGTATTACATATTTTAGCCTTATTCTGTTAGTAACACTTGCATTAATTCCTGACCACTGACAATCCCTTTCTTCCTGATTTTCAATGCATTCCTATAGTAAGAAAAATTAGCAATTTGACTTTGTTTAAAATTTCCATTAGTTATAATATCATGTGGATCTTCAGGATTATTCACAGGGATTCAAAGTGGGTTTTTTCAAAAGTTTTATTATTGTTAGTGTTTCTTCTTTCCTTTTAGAAACCGTCAACATAGGTTTCTTCAGTTTTCAAGTGAGTCTGGCTTGCTAGCTATGTATGTATATATCACGTGTAAAGGCTGCACCAATGGAGCTAGAGAGCTGAAAATTTAAACACTTACTCCTTATTATGGTAAAAAAAATTCCCCTCAAAATAGATTTAGTGGGGGGTTCAACTTACAATGTAAGTTTATACTAAATTGATCCCTTAGTTTGTGTCCAGCAGTATTCACGCTTCTTTTTTAAAAAAAAACATTCAGACTTTTTTTAGAGATCCCCACCCAACAAAATGCGAGAGAAGTAAGTTATTCATTGATCACCCGTCTTTCAAATCTTTTGATTGATCACCCCCAACAAAAAAGACATGGGTCATGTGACGGTTTCTATTGAGTGACTGACCAGACCTGTCTTTCTTTACTTACTTCTTTTCCTCCTGCTTTTTCATTGACACCATTATATCCATAAAAAGTTGAATGTTTCATCTTGTCTCAATTTATTTTAAAGTCACTTGTATCTGATTGTAAAATCGTTCAATCGTCCGAAAAACTATTTGAATCACTTGTATCTGTTTTATGGCTTGTATCTTTTAAACCCTGAATATGGGACATGGGTTTTTGTTTTGTTTTGGTGTCGTTCTTCTTCGTTTCCTTTTACTTTTTCCCTGTTTTGTAGCAAATTCAAGATGTTTCGTTTTTTAGTGAAAACTGCTTCACAACGCTGCAAAGCTACTTCAGATTTATATTGTCCTTTATCTATCAATCATATTTTTTTTTCACTTTTAAAATCTACGGCTTGTTCTTTTAAATTGAATGTCTTTGTAATTTTTCCTTAGCACCGGAGAAGGTTCCTAGGCAAAATGGTCACCATGAATCAACAAAGGACAAAAAACAAACATACACACACACAGTAAATTTTATAGATATATTTATTTCCTTTTTTGTCATTTTATTTCAGTTATTCTTTTACATTTTCTCCCATTGTGTTTTTTCTTATCTTGCTTATTACTGTATTAGAAACCATCAACCAAAACTGTCAACATAGGTTTCTTCAGTTTTCAAGTCGGTATGGCTGGCTTTGTATGTATGTATCACGTATACAGGCTGCACTAATGGCTCAAGAGGGCTGAAAATTTAAACATTTACTCCTTATTATGGCTAGAAAAACTTTTTTTTTAAATCCCCCATAATAGGTTTTTAGTGGGGGTTCAATTTACAATGTAAGTCTATGCTAAATTGATCCCATATGTGTGCCCACTTTTTTAAAAAAAATTTTAAATTGATCACCCCCAACATGGCATGCTGCCAAAGGATTTTGGTAACATGACGGTTTCTATTGAGTGACTAAGCAGTTTTCTTTTTAATTCTTCCTTTTCTCACTGCTACCCACAACACTGGTTTACTGCTGGGTTTAGGTTATTCATGTGTTCTCATATTTATATGTATATATCTATGTATCCAGACTTCGCCCAGCCCTAACCGTTCATAGTAGAAACTTGAAATTTTGCACACACCCTCCCCTCGGTGATTAAGGAAAATGTGTTTTTTTGTTTTTTGAAAATTCCCCATCTAAATAGGTTTTTAGAGGGGGGTTCAATATGCAATGAAAGTTCATGCAAAATTGGTCACTAGTTTGTGCCCGATTGTTTTTTTGAAAATTCAGACCACTTTTAGTGATCAGAGACCAACAAAAGGCAAGAGAAGTAACTTATTCATTGATCACCCTTTTTTCCAAGTTTTTAATTGATCACCCCCAGCACAGCATATATGGGTGGTGGTGATTCATAATTTCCATTGGAATGATAGTTCTCTCATTGTTCTTCTGTCTTTTCAACTTAATTTACTTTCTTATGTTTCTTTCTCTCTCTCATCACCCTCTCTCTGTCCGTCTCTGTTTCTCATCCCCTTCTCTCTGTCCGTCTCTCTCTCATCCCCTTCTCTCTGCCCGTCTGTTTCTCATCACCCTCTCTCAGCCTGTCTCTCATTCCCCCCTTCTCTCTCTTGTCCCCCTCTCTCTCATCCCACTCTCTTTCCCACTTTGTGTCTCATCACCTCTCTCTCCCTGTCTGCTTCTCGTCCCTTCTCTCTCTCTTCTTTCTCCCTCACACCTTTTCCCTTCTCCTTCTCTCTTTTTATATCTTTTCTTTTCCTGCATCCAATTCTTTTCTTCTTTCTCCTCTTCCTCTTCACAGCACTTTATTCTCTTTTTTCTTTTCCTCTTTTTATTATTCTCTCTTTTGTTGAACTCAGAGTCAGAGTTGACTTAACTATCCTATGTAACAAGAACAATCCTCACCCAAAATAGGGAAGTAAACCAATATATAAAATCCCCACAACCAAAAAGGTTTTTAGTGTGGGGGGGGGGGTCAATTTACAATATAAGTTTATGCCAAATTGATCCCTTAGTTTGTGTCCAGCAGCATTCTCACTTGTTTTTTGAAAATTTGGACTATTTAATGATCACTGCCCACCATCGTTTAATTTACAAGGTAAAAAGAAGCATATATAGGTGGTGGTGATTCATAACTTCCCTAGGAATGTTAGTCTCTCCTTTCTTTTTTTTTTTGTTCCCTTTCTCTCCCTGTCTTTTTTCTTGTCCCATATTGTCTTCTTTTTCTCCCTTCTCTTTTTCTTGTTCTCTTCACTTTCTTTTCTTTTCCCCTTTCTATCGCTTCTCTTTTTTTCTTGTTTCCACTCTGCTTTCTGTTTTGCTTTTCCTTTCTTTCACCTTTTGTCAAACTCCAGGACAAAGAGAAGTAAAGTTAACTCTGACTATGTAACAAGAACAAGAACAATCCTCACCAAAAATAGGGGAGTAAACCGATATGTAAAATCCCCATTCCCCTACCGTGATTTGAACTCATCATCGCTAGCCTGGTGTTTTACCACCTGCCCTAAACGTACAACTCTTACATACCTCCAAAATTTATAGTAGAATTACACAAAGAAGTAGAAGTAGGAGCAGAGTTTGACACTGGAGCAACCAGGCTAGTCTTATTTATATTTGTAATCCCTTTTTTATATTCTCTCGCCTCTCCTTACAATGTGCTTTAAAAAAATAAATTGTCTCTAAATGCTATACATAAAATAAGTCTTCTGTATTTTCTCCCCGTCTTTATATTTCAACACCTTTTAGAACTTCCTCTAAATCAGTAAACAACAAAGGTATTTATCTGTCAACAAACATTTTTTTTTTTCCCTAAACATCTTTGCAACTTAAACAAGTTTAAATTTTCTGTGACATGTACATCTTTGTTTAGTTGCCAGTCTGGGGTTTCGTTGATGGTGGAAAGTTGAATTGCAGAAAAAAGAAAATCTATGAGGCAGGGACGACAAAGTAGTCGTTCTATTATTTGAAAATTCAGTAAAGAAAATTAGAAATAAAAATCCGATTAAAAAGAAGAATTCTCTTGGTTTTTATTTAATCAGACTTATGTTTTATTTACTTATTTTATGTTTATGTAGATTCAGCAAAAAATGGTTAATGCATTTTGCTTATTTTTCTTTTCTGTTTTTCTTCTCCCTTTCTCTCCCATCAGTTTTTTTCTGGTCCTTTTCTTTCTTTTCTCTTTTTTCTTGTCCCCTTTTTAATCACTGCTACTCACAACAGACTGGTTTAAGCACTGTTGCTGGGTTTAGGTTATTCATGTGTTCTGACATTTATATGTATCCACGTATCTATCTATGTATCCAGACTGTGCTCAGCCTTAACTGTTCATTTTAGAAACTTGCAATTTTGCAAACACACTCCCCTCAATGAGTAGGGAAATGGTTTTGTTTTTTTGTTTTTGAAAATTCCACACCCAAATAGGTTTTTAGATGGTGTTCAATATGCAATGTAAGTTTATGCTGAATTGGTCATTAAATTGTGCCACTTGTTATTTGAAAATTCAGACCTTTTTTTTTAGTGATCACAGCCCAACAAAAGGCGAAAGAAGTAACTTATTAATTGATCACCCCTTTTTCTAACTTTTTAATTGATCATCCCCAACATAGCATATATGGGTGGCAGTGATTAATCATTTACTCCTTATTATGTCTAAAAAATTTTTTTTTGAAAATTCCCTCCAAAATAGGTTTTTAGAGGGAGGGTTCAATTTACAATGTAAGTTTTTGCCAAATTGGTCACTTATTCTTTGAAAATTTGGACTATTTAGTGATCACTGCCCACCACCACTGTTTAATTTAAGGTAAAAAGAAGCATATATAGGTGGTGGTGATTCATAATTTCCCTTGGAATGCTAGTCTCCCTTTCTTTTTTTTCTTTCCCCCTTTCTCCCCCCTGTCTTTTTTCTTGTCCCATATTGTCCTCTTTTTCTCCCTTCTCTTTTTCTTGTCCTCTTCACTTTCTTTTCTTTTTTCTTGTCTCCTCTCTCTCCCTTCTCTTGTTTATTTTCCCCTTTCTCTCCCTTCTCTTTTTTCTTATCTCCTTTCTTTTGCCTTTCCTTTCTTTCACCTTTTGTCAAACTCCAGGACAAAGTCTGAGTTGACTTTACTTTCCTATATAACAAGAACAAGAACAATCTTCACCAAAGATAGGGGAGTAAAATCCTCATGCCCTAGTGATCTCTAGATTGCACTAAACTGACGAGTCTTACTTCCAAGATTTATGGTAGAATTACACAAGGAAGTAGAAGTGGGAGCAGAGTTTGACTCTGGAGCAGCCAGGCTTTCTTTCTCTTTATTTTAGTAAGTAAAGTAAATTATCAACTCATTGCTAATAACAGATATTAACTTTAAGATCCCCACAGGCTGCTTAAGCTTCCCATGGCAACACCCTTTTGTTCTACGAATGCCTTTGTGCCATCCTGCGCCTATGGAATCAGCAAACCTAATTTCAAATTCTGGCTGCAAAAAGGCATGAACACACTTTTCCCTTTGCGTTGTACCACCACCAGATATCTTAACAAAATGTTCAATCACTGGCATGCCACAATGGTTGAGAGAGGAAAGAGAGGATGAGTAAGCACTTGTGAAAACCATTTTCCCATAACTATCTAGCAGAAGGCTGTTGCTGCTATTGTTAACCTTGACATGGTCCAATCATAAAAGTCTACAGATAATTTCAGAAAAAAACCCTTCCCTTCTTGGAGTAAGTGTTAATAAAATCATTTTACTTTGGAGTTTACTTTTATTATATGTTAACTCTGATCAAATGCCCTTTCAAAAGGCATGAACACACTTTTCCCTTTGCTCTGCACCATCACCAGATATCTTGACAGAATGTCTTATCACTGGCATGCCACAATGATTCGTAGAGAAAATAGACGATGAGTGAGCACTTGGGAAAACGACTTTCCCATAATTATGCAGCAGAAAGCTGTTACTGCTATTGTTAACCATGACACGGTTCAATCATAAAAGTTTTTAGATAAGTTCAGAAAAACGCTTCCCTGCTTGGAGCAAGTATTAATAAAATCTTTTTAGAATTTTTTTCCACAAATTTTTCAACAATATACTTTTATTATTTATAACTGCAATAGATTGAAGGCTTTCTGATATCTACTATCTCTGTCTATAAAATAAATTGTTGATTAGTTGATTGTGAATTCTATAACCTATGAATAATGCTTTATTATCTTTCTGAACAAGAAAGGTCAGAATAGTGGTAATTCTGCAAGAGATTCTTTTCATCTTCAAAAGAACTTTTGAATTTTTCTCATCCAACCCCAAATGTTATGATGAATATTATCAAACTTAATTTCTACTTTAAGGATGTCATGTGGTAATCGGTTAATTCAGAGATCATAATATCTGATAACCGAAATTTTGTGGTGCTTTTAGAAATTGTTAATTCAAAATAAAGTTCCCTGTACTCTCAATGGAATTGGCTTGTGCCAAAGTAGAGTATTACTGATTGAAATGTTGTGATATTCACTTCAAGAGAAGGAGCGTACTGAGTTTCGGTTAGATCTGGCTGATTTTTTCCAATTTGGCCGATAAAAATCTATGATAGTTGATTAATCTGGTAAGTTTAATGAAAGTAAATGTTCAATTTTTATTAATAATTTGTTCTGGAGTGCTAGTATATAGTTATTTTATTTATAAGTAGGCTTTAAATAAGT
>VCCN01004840.1:767455-781167 GCA_006491835.1 Architeuthis dux
AAAAAAACTCTGTGATAAATGAGAGGAATTTAGGAAGATGCGCTTCTTTTCTCCCTTAATATTCCCTGCTGAAATATGGGCATGGGGGAGGGGTTTTAAAGCCAACAAATACGGTACAAAAAATTTCCACGTACTGCCTATTTGTCTAAAGAATACAATACCATGTCTGGTTAGTCACTCAGTAGAAACGTGACCAATGTTTTTTGGCAGCATGCCATGTTGGGGGTGATCAATTAAAAACTTGTAAAAAGGGGTGATCAATCACTAAGTTACTTCGCTAAAAAATCTGAATTTTCAAAAAACAAGTGTGAACACTGCCAGACACAAACTAAGGGTCAAATTTAGCATGAACTTACATTGTAAATTGGACCCTCAACTGAAAACTTATTTTGGGGTCAATTTTCCAAAGAAATTTTTTACCTCCATCCTAATTTTTAGTTGTTTTTCTACAACTTATTAATTCGGGCCATTGATTCTATGGCCCGATTCAAACTCACACCCTCATTGCCAGAGGGAGACTAGTTTACGCCTAGCTGCTTTTACTGGCCACAAAGACTTCATGGTTTAGCAGAAGCTGATTTACACTTATAAACTCACTCCCTACAACAGACACTCTGCGCCATATTTATGTTGTTTTACATATAAGACCTAATAATCATTTTATAAATCAATCTTTATTATTATTGGATGAAGTATTGTAACATACCACTTTTTATTAAATTTTGACTAGTTACATAAAAATTAGGATGACGGTAAAAAACTAGTCAAATTTAATAAAAAGTGGTGTATTACAATACTTTATCCAATAATAATAAAAATTGATTTAAAAAACAAAACAAGGAGTAAATGTTAAAGTTTTCACCCTTCAATCTCCATTGGTGCAGCCTGTACACATAACAAATACATACATACATAGCCAGCCAGTAAGGCAGAATCACTTAAAAATTGAAGAAACCTATGTTGACAGAATTGTTTGATGGTTTCTAGTAAAGAAAAGAGCTAGCAATAAATCTCAGTCATCGTGAAGAGAACATAGCAGTCACTTCCAGTTGTGAAGTATAACCCCTGACTCGATGCTCAGCATGACGATTTTGTTCTGTCATTCCCGTGAAGCTACGGATGTGAGACATGAAAGAACAAAGCTGAAGTGTTACAGAGGTCTTTTGACTTATTTGTTTCCCAAGACATTTGAACACAATATCCATTGACCCGCCAACAATTCACACTGAGTCTGTGATGAAATCAATTCAAGAGCGAAACAACCATTAGACATCATTTAGCAACAGTTCTACAATACCAACGATGGATGGATGTTTGCTTCAGGATTTCTTCTCTGATGATAGATAACTAACGCTCCGTTTTGAGGCAGGCCATTAACGCCCACCGCTACACGAAGCAGACAGGAAGAAATTCGAAGCAAAGCTTTTCTCAATTATCAAAAGATATCTGATATTATAATGTTCATTTTAACCCTTTCGAGACTCAGATTAAGTTGCTCCTTCATCATGCAACACATGAGGCAGTCACGGCGCTCAACCATGTACAATTTTTATCCAGTCTGGTCGTGTTGTTCCAGCCTCTGTTAACCAGTCAGAGGTCCCTCTCAATGTTGTATAGCCGTCTTGGTCCGCGGGAGGAAAATCCTGAACTTGGAGAAAAAGGAAGACTCGAAACTTGTTTATAAAAATATGAGGATATATTTTTATTTCATAAGATACATTGTGTCATGGCGGAGAATGAAGAGTGGGAGAGAGATAACGAGATCCGACAAACTGTTCCAAACAGGGGGACTGGCCTTATGTCTTCCCCCAACCTAGGCAGTCTGTCTCTTTGGCTTTTATGGGGCTCTAACACCCACACTGATCTTTCAGCCCACCTCCGATAGGTCAGAGTTCAGTTGATATCCTGTCTACAACCCTTGAACATATGTTGTGTCTGTTTCCAGTTCTGGACATCTTGCAGTTTGGGGTTTTCATCGATATCCTATCTATAAGTTCCAACACCTGTGGGTGTCAAACATCAACTGTTTGTTGCCAGCACATCTTGGACCGTCCTCTCTTTCTTTGGCGTATTGCCGTCCATTTGATGGCTTGATTTACAGGTCTTATTGTGGGGAGCTTCAAAACATGCCCCACCCGTGCAGGCATTGTCTGAAAGTGGTGGTTGATACAAGACTGCTGGGATATATACATCCCAAGGTTTCTATGACTGCTGGAATATATATGCCCCGTAGATCTCTTTTAGAAGTCTACATCTGAAGAAGGAAATACAATGGATCAGATGAAACATGATAACAACAAAAGCAACGCGATCAATAATCTGAACAATCAAAAATAACCTCTGGTGACATACAATGACCTTGAAGGCCAGCACTACCTATCCTATCTACTTTTTCTGCCTAAGTTAACCCCCCGTACCAATTTACCTCCAAGAGTGTAATTGTTTGGCTGCAATACAGATCATAAAGGCCACAAACATTTTTTTTACTAGGAATTGCTTCAGTTTGCTAGAAATGGCATGCTGTGCTTTTTGATAACCTCTGGTCAATCTCATATAGATGTCTTGTGAGTCATAATACCAAAAATTAGGTCAATGAGCCTCATCGTTTTAGAAGCTTTCAATATTACATGCTCTAAAAAACAGAAAGTTTTAAAAAATCTTAAAATATACCTATTAATATAATGAAAGACTTTTAGTGCTATACTTTTTTCTTTTTGTATTTTAGTTTTGAACCAGTAACTAAATTCAATGTTCATGTTATAACAGCCAGAAAGTTACATGCTGACCTATGGTTGGTAATGGCTTTTAAGTTAAGAAACATTATAAAAAAAATCTTACTTACCACATAAACTTGCTAGGTTTCTTTTAATGTAGAACGGTTGTTGATATCTGAGACCGAACAAAATAACTCGAGTCTCTCATATCCAAATTAGTCTTCACTGTTGCTTGAAACTAGATTTTTTTTAAAAAGTGTTGTTCTATTGAGAGTTCGAGATAAAGTCAGCCACTTGAATTTAAATAAATAAACAGATGAAGGAAACCCAAGAAATATAAACTACCCAACGTGATTCAGGTGGACAATATGAATAGAGCTTGCCCTGACTTCTACCCTTTACTGCTTTGTAACACAAAAAGTAAATAAACTGAAGACAATAACACAAAATCTGTTTTCGGTTGGAGTGCATCTGAAAAGTTTATAATGTCATTAGATTCAAATTCACTAAACTCTTGTAAAATGTCACTGTGAACACCAGGCATCAATTTTACCCACTTTTAGTTGGAATCTATGAATGCTCAAGGTTTCTGAAATTAGAGCTTGATTCCCTTTTATTTGTTAGCAGCAAGGCTACCTGGCATTCTACTCAGTGATGAAAATGGGTTTTGAAAACTAGGTATATGATAAAGCTGGGTTTTGGGAATTAGGTATATTGTAAGGCTGGGTTTTGGGAATTAGGTATATGGTAAAGGTGGGTTTTGAGAACTAGGTATATGGTAAGGCTGGGTTTTGGGAATTAGGTATATGGTAAGGCTTGGTTTGGGGCACTAGGTATATGGTAAGACTGGGTTTTGAAAACTAGGTATATGATAAGGCTGGGTTTTGGGAACTAGGTATATGGTAAAGCTGGGTTTTGGGAATTGGGTATATTGTAAGGCTGGATTTTGGGAATTAGGTATATGGTAAAGGTGGGTTTTGAGGACTAGGTATATGGTAAGGCTAGGTTTGGGGCACTAGGTATATGGTAAGGCTTGGTTTGGGGGCACTAGGTATATGGTAAGACTGGGTTTTGGGAACTAGTTATATGGTAAAGCTGGGTTTTGAGAACTAGGTATATGGTAAGGCTTGGTTTGGGGCATTAGGTATATGGTAAGACTGGGTTTTGGGAACTAGTTATATGGTAAAGCTGGGTTTTGAGAACTAGGTATATGGTAAGGCTGGGTTTTGGGAATTAGGTATATGGTAAGGCTGGTTTTTGAGAACTAGGTATATGGAAAGGATGGTTTTTGGAACTAAGTATAAGGTAATGTCTCCATAAGTAGACATTGAACATATAAAATCCCTGGAAATTGATAAGTAGGCATATGCCGTACCCCCATGTATCTCCCCATTACCATTCACTGATTCTTCTGCTTAAAACATTCTTGAAGATAGACCAAATAAATAAGTGATCTGGATATCTACTTGTGAGCAAGTGCCTCGATACCTGTCATTTGTCACATAAGCATTAATTCCATCGTGCCGAGTCACCCTGCTCCCAACTGTCCACATCCTCCATCTTGTTTTCTCACTCTAGCAAATCATCCCTTCCTCCAACTCCTCTATAGTGTATCATTATTCCTACTTCTTAGGAAATCCGAGAAAAAAAAAAGATCCTTTCTTGCTTTTTACTTCCTTTGTTGATATAAAAGTGCACTTTAGGGTTTCTCTGAGTTAAAGGAAGTGTATAAATTGCAATTTGCTTTTTGAGAGGGTATATCTATGTACATATATAGATCTCAAGACAAATTGTCAATAAGTGAAGTCACAACAAGAAGCGTCCTCTTGGTGAATGCAATTTTTTTGATTCTGAACAAGCTGACACAAAGGATTTAACTTTCACTCTTATGGCGATTTGAATGATGCATGAAAACTGAATGTAATGCAGACTTTTGCATAGTATCCTTGAAAAACCGCAGTGATCGTTGTTTGGATGCCCAAGAGACTACTTCAAAGAAACAGTTTAAACTAGGGATAAGTTTTTAATTCATGCTCAAATTTCCAATACGTTAAGGTAGATCCTTGTGTATGTAAATCTATATTTATATATATATATGAGTGTGTGGTGCGAGTAGAAGTGTATGTGGTCGTCTTTGTTGGTAGCTTTGCGGAAGACGCTGAGCTTGATGTTATGGGTATTATAACATGTTATGGTTAGAACCATCCATCAACTTTACACATGAAAAAGAATCACAGAACACGTTACCTTTCCTTGACACCCTAATAAATAGGACTGCATAACATCAAGCTCAGCATCTTCCGCAAAGCTACCAGAATATATATATATAATCCATATATATATATAATCCATATTCATCAAAATGCCACACATTGGTGTCAAAATAATTCAGTAGACTGTGGTTTTTAGAGAATGCTCAATACCTATGGTAGAGCGGTAATATAAATGATATTCTTTATTGATCCACAACGAGTTGTACAACCAGTTTCAGTCTCTGGGTTATTCACCCACTTGAATAATCCAGAGAGTGAAACTGTTTGTACAACTCATTGTGGATCAATAAAAAATATCATATATATATATATGTTTGTTGTTTGGATGTGAGGGGATCTGACAGAATGATGGATTATCCACCATATATATATATATAGATGTACAAATAAATTTAAGACAAACCAGGAGTGTATGTATGAAAGAGTTCATTATTGTTTTTTATATTGCAGTTTCGAACATGTTTCATTATCAACGCATATTTGAGAAGTGACAAAGACCAAAATCCAAAGTTCTGGCATCCTGTAACTATGTTAAATAAACAGGGCCTATTAAGTACATGTGTTTCTTGATTGGCTGATTTAATGTGTGAGTGGGTGTGAGTATGATAATGTGGGCGGGTTAGCGTAGAGTGTGATAATGGTGTGATATATGCCTGTTGTCTTGAGGATGGCCAATCTGGCCCGTTATCAGTTTGGCTGGTGACCTCTGCTGTTAGGAGATTAATGTCAAGAGTGAGTGTGTGCAAGTATAGTTGCATGTGTGAATGTGTGTGCATATTAGGAAGTGTGTGTCAGAGTTATATACATGTGTGTGAGTGTGTTCTGTGTATGTGTAAGAGTATATATATATATATATATATATGGTGTATGTTAAGGTATTAAATAAATTTCTTGCAAATTATTCTGAGTCTCCACATTGTCATTTCCCAAACATCATATATATATGTGTATTTTGTGTTTTTTAAAGAAACACAATATGTTGAAAGTACATAGTGCTCAATAAACCCTCTTTTAATATGTATTATATTAAAAATTTAAATATAAACTAACACCAGAATGACCACTATATAAAATACGCTTAACCCATGTCTTAAATTCAGATATAAGATCTTATATACCAACACTCATTCACTATTTTTATATATAGACTTAAATTTATTGCACGCAGACATTTGACTCTTTTGACCGCTAGACACAGGAAGTCGATGTATACAGACACACCCACGCATGTCTACTGAACTCAAAAATATTTAATATCCTTTTTGAATAAATATACACAAGTAATACTTTCCTTAAAAAAACAGATGCTAATAAATATTCTGAGAGTAAAGTGAATAATAAGAATAAAAATAGAAGTGGGAGGAGCTGAGTATCATGGTGATGTGTGCAAAAAAAGAAAATATATATTTTTAGGGCTATTTTCGTCCAGGCTCCACCGACCTAGGACCTGAAAAGATGTGGAAAACCCTTTCCCAATCTCTGTTCGCAGAGCCAAGTCATTCATTCATTCATTCATGTATATACATACATAGTGTGTGTCTGTGTGTGCAGAGTGTCTATCAAGTTCATGTGCAATTTAAAATTTTATTCGCGTCTCTTTAATTAAAGATACAAGATAGAATGCAGAATGGAGACATATAATAACATTAGTGCAATTAAATAATTGTTGCTCGTAAAAAGATCTTTGTAATAGGATAACGAATGTGCTCAGTCTTATTAGTCAAGAACAACACCAGAATGTGTCTGATGAATTTCAAAAAAATATTAATCTACACATTTGAGAAGATGGGGATGTACCTATTGTTAGCTTTCTTCTAAATGAATATGTATAAATTTGCATAAATTTGCATAAATTTGCTTTCATTTGCATTTTATTTCATATTTATATCTCATACTGAAAAGTTATTAAAAATCTCAACTGCACAGGGGTTATAAAGACACCATTGTGTGTGTGTGTATGTATGTATGTATGTGTGTGTGCGTGTGCTTGCGTGTGAGAGAGAGAGAGAGAGAGAAAATGAAATTAACTTCCAAAGGCACGTTTGTAGGTATTTACATTTGAGATGGAAACGAGGTGTGGAGTTGATTTTGTTCATATTTCAATGTTCTGAAGATGGTGTGAATCAAGATTGAAACATCCAATGCACTACTTCATATATTTTGTGGTTTCATCATAGACGCACACATATATATGTATATGTGATGATAGGAAAAGACAATGTGGAGAATCAGAAATAATTTGCAAAGATTATTTATTACCTAACATGTTTCAACTGAGAAATTCAGCCTTTTTCAAAGGTATCTGGAGAAAAACAGTGAGACACCTTTGAAAAAGGCTGAATTACTCAATTGAAACATGTTAAATAGTAAATAATTTTTGCACATTATTTCTGAGTCTCCACATTGTCTTTTCCTATCATTATTATGTCGGATAGCCCTTATCCTATTGTGCACCATATGTATATGTGTATAATTGTGTGTATAATAAATATCTATGAGTGTATAATCTTTATTAATCTTGATAATGATTTGCCATAAGTAAATTGAAAGTAACAATAATTTTCAAAATTGGGTTTTTAAAAATTAAACTCAGTACAGGAGATTCTAAAACCCTTTTCAAAAACACTAACCATGTACAGGAAATTCTAAAACACTGTTCAAAAACACTAACCATTGACAAAACTGTTAAACCAAATACCTCAAGACCCTAAGTTCACTATTCTAACCATTGAACCTTATCATAACAAAAGGTTAAACGAAACCCTACAAGGCTATTTTATGCAAGTCAAAATCTCTGCTACACCTTATTCTCAATATCGGTAAAAAGGTTTATTTCCCTAGGTTTTTTTCTTTCCTTTTTGCCTGATTGGTATCAGGGAATGTGATACTATGTCAGAGAAAAGAGAAAAGAAATCTCTCAGCAGGCAACTGTGATCAAAGCCTTTCAATTTTGGAAGGCTAGATTACATCTATCCCCATCTTTCTTTCTTGAGAGTTGAAGACAGAAACTTCTTTTAAGAAGAAATGCAATGGCTGCACATATGCAGTTACCTCCTGGCTCTAAAAGGTTTTGGTTTCAACGTGAAGAAAGTTGAGTTTATTCAATGCATTCTGAAAGGGTTTCCAGTAGATTCGGTTCAGGCTGCCTGCGGCCATGTTGATCAGAATATACATCCCTCGTCTCATTCACAGTTTTCTCAGAGGTGTTAACAGGACAGCCAAGTACGAGAGAATAAGAAATACATCTGAGAGTTGAATGCCCCAACCTTGCGCAGTCCCATAACTCCTTTGGAAAGGTGTAGGAATAATCTGGAATCCCAAAGACTTAGAACAGTTCAGAATTTTGAATATTTAGCACTAGAATTGACAAAAGTGTAAAGAAAAAAAAATCAATCAAAGAAATTTACCACACAACTAATAAATACAAGCCAGGTTGCTACAGGGTCAAACTCCACGCTTATTTCTATTCCGACTGAAGATGATTACTGTAACTTTTGTATTGTATATAAAATAATTCTAAAGACATTTACAAATTTATTTATTATATATATAATGAAATCAAAAGATGGATAATTTTATATCCGACAGAGTATGATAATTATAAAGACATTTATTAGTTGAGAACCTATATTTGCTCAGCGCCAGTGTAAACGATTTCTAAATGAGCAGCCTAAATCGTAAATGTGAATAAAGAAACGAGCTCTGTGCGGGGATCAAACCCACATCCAACCTGAAAGCAACCTTATACGCAGGTTCTACTCTACCGATTCAGTTTCCAGGGTGGATGCAGGTTCGATCCCCATATGGAGCTCATTTATTTATTCACATTTATGATTTAGGCTGCTCGTTTAACAGTTGTTCACACCAGTGCCGGGCAAATATAGGTTCTCAACTAATAAATGTCTTCATATTCTGTCGGATCGGATATAAAATTATCCATCATTTGATTTCATTGTATATATAATAAATAAATTTGTAAATATATAAGACTTGTCAGTTTAGCTCAGTTTGTAAGAGTGCTCCCTACCAATCACTTACAATCAGTTTACTCCCCTGAATTAGGTACGGTTTAGTTCTTGTAGTTCTCGTCATGGGGGAAAATAAGTTCAACTCCAACTTAGACTGAAGTCTAATGAAAGAATTTGTAAAGAATAAGATGGAAGACATCTTACTTTTATTTGATGAAAAACAAAATAATACATTTTTGTTTTTAAGGTTAATTTATGATTACTAGGGATTATTTGGATTTTTATTTATAAAATTTCTTTATCTACATATTCAAAAAAGATTTTTCAATTTTGCTTTTCCTGTGCAGGGGGGGGGGCGGTGGTCCCGACACTCTGGATCCCAAAACTGAATCCATGCATGCAATAAGTCAAGTCAAGGATTACTCCCTATTGCTGGTACCATGTAACCCAGTACAATCTATAGCATTTTACATGAAGAAAAGATGGGCACTGCCAAGTAACTATATTGCTCTGTGAAATGCCATGAAGGACTGCATGTTATCCCGATGATCTACTAGGTTTACGGATAATTTGATTTTTAAACTTGGCTTGACACATCAACACAAATGACAAAGTTAGTTAAAACACTATGAATATGTGTAGTTTCCAAGGGGGTGGGGAAAAACACTGACACAGTTCGATGCAATAAGTCAAACGGCACGTCAATGTTGCAGCACCAGAACGATTCCTTCAAGGGACACCTCCTCGCTTATCACTGGAAAGCTATCACCACTGTCACAAAATCCGAGACTCTACAATGTAATTCACAGTACAACTCAAAGTACAATTCCAACGTGGCTTCGGTTGGCAAGCCTAGAACGGACTGACGAATTGTCGCCATCTGGCCTGTTATAGCCAAGAGCTTGTCACATCCGGTTTGCTAGCGCTTTGCATATGGGCCACTGATGATCCACCTCCTCTAGCTCTGGGCAAGTCCATTTACATTTTGCCACAAAACGTGTCTGTAGTTTTTCTTACAAAAAATACCCATATGAATAATTCTCAGAGTTATTTTCTGTCACTATAAAAAAAAATCCTTTTTCTATAGCCAGAGAAAAAAAACATCAATTTTGAAGAAAATTTTAAGACGTGTTCATCACCACAAAGTGAAATTATTCATAAACTAAATAGGCCTCTACTTGAGGCTACACATTACCAGTTTTTTATACATCTTAAAAAATGTCAAACCTTTTTCTTTTTCAACGGACATTGACATTACAGGAAATTATTGTAGTTTTTGTTTTTGTTATTGATTTCCGTCTGATCAAATTTCAGATATACTTTTACTTGTTTAGGAGAAGAAGGTTTCTACCTTTGAATTAAGAGACATGAATAGTTAAGGATACTTTACTAATAAGATTTAGTTTGGAAAATGTTCCTGAATTTTTATAGGATTGTATAAACTGGTTTATGCCTTAAGGTTTATGCTAATTAATCATTTTAATTCATTCTTTAAGGCGAATACTAATTACTGGGCATAATTTATGATCTAAAGTTTAAAATACATATATAATTTATGATTTAAAGTTTAAAATACTAATTACTGAACTCTATTTATGCTTTAAGCTACATGCTGATACTGAGCTTAATATATGTTTTAAGGTACATGCTAATTACAGAACTTTATTTATGCTTTAAGGTATATGCTAATTATTAACCACACAACTGGTTTATTGCTGGGTTTAGGTTATTCATGTGTTCTGGCATTTATATCTATCTATGTATCCGGACTTTGCCAGCCCTAACCACTCATAGTAGGAACTTGAAATTTTGCACACACACTCCGCTTAATGAATAGGGAAATGTTTATTTGTTTTTTGAAAAGTCTTTTAGGGGGGGGGGCAATTTTCAATGTAAGTTTATGCTAAATTGGTCCCTTAATTTGTGTCCAGCAGTGTTCTTGCTTGTTTTTTTAAAAATTTGGACTTTTTAGTGCCCAACAAAAGGCGAGAGAAGTAACTTCATTGATCACCCCTTTTTCCAACTTTTTAATTGATCACCCCCAACAGAGCATATATGGATGGCAGTGATTCATAATTTCCCTTGGAATTTTCCATTGAATTAACTTTTGCTTTAAGGTACATACTAATTATTGAGTTTAATTTATGTTTAAAGGTACATACTATGTATTGGTTTTAATTCATGCTTTAAGGTACATACTAATTATTGAGTTTAATTTATGCTTTAAGGTACATACTAATCATTGAGTTTAATTTATGCTTTAAGGTACATACTAATTATTGAGTTTAATTTATGCTTTAAGGTACATACTAATTATTGAGTTTAATTCATACTTTAAGGTACATGCTAATTATTGAGTTTAATTTATGCTTTAAGGTACATGCTTTTTAATGAGTTTAATTTTTGCTGTAAGGTACATGCTTGGTAATGAGTTTAATCTTTGCTGTATGGTACATGCTTGGTAATGAGTTTAATTCATACTTTAAGTTACAGCTCTCATAATATTGGTAAATGGCTCTTTAGGAAAGTTAACAATTGTCTCTTCTGTCCTCAGTCTAGTTTTCTAGTCTGTAATCTCTCCACTGGCAACCTTACAGATGGTTTTCTCTTTCATTTAATTCAAAATGGATAAGAATAGAACATAGAGACTTAAATATAAGGAGGAACATTTTCAAAGTACAATCAAAGAAAAGAATGAATGTGCAATGTCTGACAGTCTGAATACACATCCTTATTGGAAATCACTGCGTTTGGCAAATTTCCAAGGGATTTGGTGAGGATCAAGCACACACGTAATGGCTTGCAAGATCAGCATGCTAAACACTGCAAGTGTTCTGTATGCATTTATATTTGTGCATCTGTGTTGATATACAGTATCGCCCATAAATAACTCTCTTAAAACTCTGTTGCCAAAAATATGAATATGTTGCCGTCCAAAGATGAGTACAAAACTACGAAAAAGTAATTTTGGCAACAGAGTTTCAGTGCTGGATAATTTGGTCATAAATAATACCTGCTAATATCTGTTTTTATTGTGTAATGTTCAACTTGAAATAATAAAATTCTGCTATGTTTGGTATAGAAGAAAATTAACTTTCTATAACATAGTGGGAGGGATGTACTTATTTATGTATGTAAACGGAAGACTGAATTGGCTAAACCGTTTCTACTACAATAAATCCAATCAAAATTGTAGGAGAAAACTGATTCCGTCATTTTATATGCATGCCTTTTGGAAAGTCATGAGCCCAAATTTCCCTACATTTGGCTTTTATTGCTTGTTTTCTTGGTTTTTGCGTCATGTCTAACAACAATACAGATTGTAATGCATACAAAACATTTATTTGCTTGCTAACAAGATGTGAAATTAAATATGTGGCCAGTTATTTTGTGTCAATAAAAGGAAGGACAAAAATTAAAAGACTCTAAAAAAGGGGTGATCAATGAATAAGTTACTTCTCTCACCTTTTGTTGGGTTGTGATCACTGAGAAAGGTCTGAATTTAAAAAAAAAAAACAAGCAGGCACAAACTAGTGACCAATTTAGCATAAACCTACATTGGAAAATTTACAGGGAAATTATGAATCACCGTCATTCATATATGCTGTGTTGGGGCAGATTATTTAAAAAGTTGGAAAAAGGGGTGAGCAATGAATAAGTTATTTCTCTCGTCTCTTGTTGGGCACTAGAAAGTTTTTAAAAAAACAAGCATGAACGCTGCTGGACACAAACTAAGGGACCAATTTAGCATAAACTTACATTGCATATTGAACCTCCCTTTAAAAATCTATTTAGGGGGGGAATTTTCAAAAAACAAAAAAAACATTTTCCCTGCTCATTGAAGGGAGTGTGTGTGCAAAATTTCAAGTTTCTACTATGAACAGTTAGGGCTGGGCAAAGTCCGGATACATAGATAGATACACAGATACATATAAATGTCAGAACACATGAATAACATAAACCCAGCAATAAACCACTGTTGTGGGTAGCAGTGATTAAAAATTCCAATTCTGAAACCTTTTTTTTTTATTTAATAAAACAGTAACCTTACTAATGATCAATATACAATGGCTGATCAAAAGTAAAAATTTCCTATAAAAATTAACAAAATATAAAACCAAAACCAAAGACTGTTAAATGAAGGTTAGAGAATGTACTGGTCGTAAACGTGTTAATAATAACAATATTAATAATGATAATAATAAAAAAGAGGCGCATGCTCATCAACATAGCAATACCATCTAACAGAAACACCTTGTGAAAACGACTGAGAAACTGTCCAAGTACAAGGACCTGGAAATCGAGATCAACAGGATGTGGGACATGAAAGCCACCATAACACCAGTGGTCATCGGAGCTCTAGGACTCGTGAAGAAGAGAACGGAGAAGTTCACCAACCGTATCCCAGGTAACATTAACATCCACGTAGTCCAAAAGATCGCTCTACTCGGAACATCCCACATACTATGGAAAGTGCTGTCGATCAAATGAAGACTCCCCTATAGCGCCCCAGGACCATACTTTGGACCCGGCTCTACAGGAGGCAAAAATAAACATTAAAGATAATAATAATAATAATAATAATAAAAGCAAATGACAGAGGTTTAGCTAGAGATTTGTGGGGATTTGGTGGCCCGCACGGAGCAGGGAGCTTGGCTCCTTGCGGGGCCCCCTCCAACATATACTGAGATTTGTCAGTAGAAATACAGTAGGTGAACTATTTATAAAGTTTTTGATGGGTCCCTCCATTGGTGGCC
>VCCN01004840.1:795418-806428 GCA_006491835.1 Architeuthis dux
AAGTTTGATTCATGCCTTTCCCAAGGGCATCAGTGCGAAGTGAACAGGAACAACCTTGGCCAAAACTCGAACAGTGTGTGAACAATATTTAACTAATTATCTGCCCAGTTAGTAGCAGCAAGAAGCTATTACACTCATTGTCAATCTTCACTGAGGCCATTCATATATATTTGTACATTTCTATTTATTATATGTTTTCTGTGAGTACATAAATTGTTGAAAACCATGAATAAATCTCCTGATTGATTTTGTGTCTAACCTGAATTCTTTTCTCTTTCCAGGTGAGTAAACTAGAGTTTTTCTGATTAATGTGGTAAGAAATTTTAACCCTTTATCCTTCCCCCAATAATTTCTTGGAAAAACATTATGAAAAAACACCCTAAGAGGAAGTCATAGAATTTATGGATGATCTGTCCATGCTTTCTGGATTTTATCATATTTATTCCTTTTAATCTTATTTGTGATTAGAGCCTTTAGAAGCAGGGATCAAATCATTGATCATTTAATGTATGAATTTCCTTTTCTGTTTTTTTTGTGAATGCAATACTTGAAGCTCAAGAACAAGTCATTTTGCCAAAAGCTTTATGTTAGATACTAGGCAGATTTCAATGTATAGGAAATCAGTCAGCACATTAAAGAATGAACAACCGGACACAGTTGTGTTAGTTACAGAACTACTTGTTTATTCTGGTGCCCTGCTTTCGTATGCAGGGATATTTATGTGCGTTAGTTTCGCACATGATATCTAACAATTTCTCCCCGCTGAATCAAAACTATTTTACTAGTGCAGGGGTGAAACCAACCTGACTATAATTGTCCTGGGATTATTCAGAACAACAGAACATGCTTGTGTTAGTTACAGAATTACTCATTTATTCGGGGGCTCTGCTTTCGTATGCAGGGATGACAACACATTCAAGTGCATTAGTTTTGCACATGATATCTAACAATTTCTCCCCGCTGAGTCAAAACTATTTTACTAGTGCAGGGGTGAAACCTACCCTGATTATAATTGTCCGGTGATTATTCTGAACAACTGGACATGTTTGTGTTAGTTACAGAACTACTTGTTTATTCAGGCACCCTGCTTTAGTATGTAGGGATAACAACATATTCATGTGTGTTAGTTTCCAACATGATATCTAACACTTTACATAGAGATTTATTAAAAAAACAACTTTGAGACAAAAGGCTTAATTTCCAAAATTTAAAGATTAGTTATTGGTCAGGCTTGAACAAAAGAAAACAAAAAAGTGTTATGTTAGCCTGTCTGTCAGTGATGGTCATAGATACTAGAGATGCTAGCTCATCTAAAAATGAAAGAAAGATGTTGAAGAAAAAGAAAAAAAATAAGCATAAGAAGAAAGAAAAGAATGAAAATAAAAGTAGAGACAAAGGAAGGAAAAGTTATAAAAGAAAAATAAAGATGACAAGACTTGTTGCTGCAGGGTCAAACTCTACTCCAACTTCTATTCGACTGAAGATGATTACTGTAACTCTTGTATTGTATATATAATAAATAAAAACTTATATATTTTTTAGTATAAATGTATTTATTTATAAGAATGAAATAAGCCTTTGCATATCTGTAAGATAAATTTTGAGCCAGCTACCAATAATTTGGTCGTGATTTCAAATCACAGTAGGGAAATGTTAATTTTATAGATGTGTTTATTTATTAGAATGAAATAAATCCTTGTGTATTTGTAACATAAATTTTTGTGTATATGTAAGACTTGTTGATTTAAATCAGTTGGTAAGAGACTAGCCTACCAATCAGGTGGGTGCGATTTAAATCACAGTAGGGGAATGTTAATTTTTACTCCCCCCAAATTTGTTGAGGGTTGTTCTTGTTGTTCTTGTTACGGTAGAGAAACAAAGTCAACTCCAGACTTTGTACTGGAGTTTGACAAAAAAACAATGATGAAGACCAGTTATTTCTGACATTTTAATCCTTGTCAGAAAGATGAAAAAATGGATTCTTTAGAACTTTTTATTTTAGTGTGAAAAAAAAGTATACAATTTGTATATACAAGCACACATCATAACAATCATATTTACACAATATCTAGGGCCTTAAACCTTTTGCGGTGGTGTAATAAACATCAAAATTCATCTTAAAATCATTTGCATCTATTGATAGCACTACATATTCTGGTAATCTATTCCAAAGTCCTACAACACTAAAAAAGAATTTTCTGATATTCAATCTACTTCTATTATATAGTGTGGTCCCTCAGTCTCTTGTACCCCCTTCTAGTAAAAAATACATCAGGGTTTACTACTTCTAAACCACGCATAATCTTGAACATTTTTACTAAGTCTTCTTGATCCCTCCTATTTTCTAACAATGTTAATCCTAACACGTTTAGCCTATCCTCATAACTCATACTTTTTAATTCTGGTACTAACTTACTTGCTCATCTCTGGACTTTTTCTAAAAGATTTTTATCTCTCTCCAAGTATTGTGACCAGGTCTGTGCACAGTACACAGTACTCTTTGTTGAATGAAAATAAGTCGGTTCCTGGTTCTTGTTGACAGAATCCAAGAGAAGCAACCAAAGTTATATTCATTGCATAAAGTTCATATGCAAGCTCAGAAATGTATTTTCTTACCAAAGTGTATGTTTAATACAAGCAATTTCGGACGATCTAAATGCATAGCAAAATCTAAAGAAAAAAATGAATAATTTTTGTGAAGTATCATGACTTATGCAGAAGTGTTTCTATCCACTTCCGCTAAGGGGCGCTGTTTTACGTTGTGGTCAACAAGCAGCCATTATTGCATTGTGTTATTAGTAGATAAGAGAGCTCAAGAAGAAGCCACGTGTGTGTATCATGGGCACGGTCACTGTGAATATTTGAATAAAGGACCTGTAAGTACATTAATATCTGTCATTAAACCAAGCTTACAATTTTATCAGATTTAAGTTTCCAAATTTTCTTTGTTTATGAAATCTTTCCTTTCAAATGTATTTAATATACAATGAATATTTCCAACAGCAATCAATGTTCTTGAAGACTATTTCAACCCTACTCCATCAGTTAACTTTGTTCATTTGACTGCTTATTTCCTTATATCATCTACTTATATTAGTTACTTATATATTATGAGATGATTCACAAGGATACTTAGATTGTTCCAAGACTTATTTAGATTAGTATCTACTTGCACCATAACTTAATTGGACTAGTATCTTTTAGTTTCAAGACTTATTTTGACTAGTTTGTTCTTGGTATTCAGCTTTTTTATCGCACCTAAGATAATCGCAGGAATTTTCATAGCAGAAATGGCTATTTCCTAGCCACTTTTTATAGCTGAAACGAAACGATAAAGTCAGCTTAATCTGTTGTCGCTGATTATCAAAGTTAAGACATTGTTTGTCAATGAAATTATACTCACCTGATGTCGCTAATATGAACAACATGGACGGACATTTCCGCGTGAAATCGACACGTGCAAAATTAAAAAATCTGGCAAAAAGCAGCATATTATTCGATTTTAATAAAATTTCCGATACTTATTTATTAAAGTACGAATTTCAAAAAAAATAATTTTCCATTCCAAATTTGGGAGAAGAAGAATTTTTTTCATATGATTCCTGGCTAGGAAATAGCTATTTCAGCTATAAAGATGTGCGCGATTAAAATACCAACTACGAAAGTGCTGTAAATCTTTTTTCTTGTTTTATAACTTATTTAGACTGGTATCTTCTAACTCCATGACTTTTTTGGACTAGTATCTTGTAGTCCCATGATTTATTTAGACTGGTATCTTCTAGTCCTGTGATTTATTTGGACTAGTATCTTCTAGTCTTTTGACTTCTTGGGACTAGTATCTTGTAGTCCCATGATTTATTTAGACTGGTATCTTCTAGTCCCGTGATTTATTTGGACCAATATCTTCTAGTCTTTTGACTTCTTGGGACTAGTATCATCTAGCCCCATGACTTTTGGGGGCTAGTATCTTTTATCTAGTGCTGTGATTTATTTGGACTAATATTTTTTTTATCCACTTCTGGATAAGACACTACATAAATTTGTAAATAATATGATTTTGCCTTTGTTCTGTATCATAGGAATGACTTGATGTCTTCATCCTAAACCACAAATATGTCCTGTGGGATTTCTACTTGCCCTTCTTGTGCTACTTCGAATTATGGTAACAACTCCCATTTCCCCCGTGACAGACGGACAAACCAAGCAGCAGAGCAACCAACCAAGCAACCAACCAACACACTCCATGCATTATATAACTTGGATCATTATGAATTTTCTATCATGAATTCCCAGGGTGGGGAGAAGTGTCGCATCAAAGTAACGGAGTCACTGACCAGGAGTTTAAAGAGACTACTTGTGGAGTCTCTTTAAACTCCTGGTCAGTGACTCCGTTACTTTGATGCGACACTTCTCCCCACCCTGGGAATTCATGATAGAAAATTCATAATGATCCAAGTTATATAATGCATGGAGTGTGTTGGTTGCTTGGTTGCTCTGCTGCTTGGTTTGTCCATCTGTCACGGGGGAAATGGGAGTATGACATTTTGATTTTAATTTCCCAACCTTCTTCTCCCTTCCTTACCCCTTTCCAGCCAGTCACTGCTGCACACCGCCTCTACCAGCAAGGCAACCCCCAACCCAGCCAATGTAAAAGGTAGAAAGGGAACAGGCAAGATTTCCTTAGACACTTCTCCCCACCCTGTTCATCCGGGAATTCATGATAGAAAATTCATAATGATCCAAATTATATAATGCATGGAGTGTGTTGGTTGATTGGTTGGTTGGTTTGTCCGTCACGTAGAAATGGGAGTATGACATTTTGATTTTAATTTCCCAACCTTCTACTCCCTACCTTCCCCCCTTTTCAGCCAGTCACTGCTGCACACTGCCCCCACCTCCACCAGCACGGCAAACCCCAACCCACCTGTTGTAAAAGATGGAAAGGGAATAGGCAAGATTTCTTAAAAGAGAAACATGGCAACCCCAACCCACACAATGTAAAAGGTGAAAAGGGAACAGGCAAGACTTCTTAAATGTTTGTTGAAAAGTAAAACTATATTTGCGATTAATCCTCTATAATTAATAAAACAGTCATCATTTTTAACGATGTGGACGCTAGCGATTATAATAATCTTTTGTTATAATTGCACATATAATAGATCTATTCTGGCAATAACACTTGCCTCAATTCCTGACCGTCCACTCGGATAGTGTAATGGTTAGCACATCTGCCTCACATGCAGAAGGTCCCGGGTTCGATTCCCAGTATGAGCAAAGAATGAACGAAGGATTTCTCTGTGCACTCAGCAGCTAAATGAGTACATTCTAAGCTGTGTGATTAGGGTGGAGGTATCCCTTCGGTGGATTTAATCCTGCCAAGGAGGTGGTCATAAAAACTTTTAAGAATAAAGTCCTAGTCTCGCCCAGACTTGAGACTTGCAAAAAAAAGATTGGGAGAATTTAAACAAAAACATGAAAACCCTTTTCCCTATTCATTGAGGGGAGTGTGTGTGCAAAATTTCAGGTTTCTACTATAAACAGTTAGGGCTGGGCGAAGTCCAGATACATAGATAGATAGATACATATACATACCAGAACACATGAATAACCTAAACCCAGCAATAAACCAGTGCTGTGGGTAGCAGTGATTAAAACAGTAAAATGAGAGATAGAGAGAAATAGTTATAAAAGTATAATAGCAAATAGAATAGAGAAAAAGAGACAGTGAGTAAGACTGAGAGAAAAAGAGAGTAGAATGAGCAGGAGGAATAGAGGGGAGGTAAAGGGGAATGAGGTAGACAAAATTGTTCCCAATATATCTGTGTCGCCAATAGAATGTCAAGTGAATGTTAATTCCGGCCCTAAAAGTAGAGATTAAAAGACTTGTTCGGACAACTCACTTGAAGGAGGGTAAAAAGTAAAAGCTCAGGGTTCTTGACAAGTCTATGTGAATGTGCGCTCTTACCGAGGAAAGAGTGGGACACAGTACAAACCTTTGATCGAGCAAAACATTGCTTGTAATGAATGCTCAGCTGAGTTTCTTTGAACCAAAAACATTAAAATGATTGCCTTCCTTCTTTCTTCCTTTTCCTTCTTTCTTCCATTCCTTTCCTTCTTTCTTTCATTCTTTATTTCATTCTTCTCTTCCTTCTTTCTTCCCTTTCCTTCTTTCTTCCATTCCTTCTTTCTTTCTTCTCTTCCTCCTTTCATTCTTTCTTTCTTCCTCCTTTCATTCTTTCTTTCTTCTTTCCTTCTTTCTTTCTTCTCTTTTTTCTTTCTTTCTTTTCCTTATTTCTTTCCTTCTTTCTTTCTTCCTTTCTTTATTTCATTTTTCTCTTCTTTTTTTCTTCCATACCTTTCTTTCCTCCTTTCTTGCTTCGCTTCCATTCATTTTTCTTTCTTTTTTCGTCCTTTTGATTTAAAATCTTTTAAAATTTATTCTTTCTTTAGATTTGATCTCTCTCTCATTCTCTCTTCTTATTATTTATCATCCCTTCTCTTTTCTTTTCCATTTCCCTGTGTATTTGTTTTTTTCTCTCTTTCATTCCCCTTTCTTCTCTCTCATTCCCTTTATTTCTCATTCTCTATCCCACTCTTTCAGCTTCTCAATATGCTTTTTCTATCCCCCTCTCTACCATGTGCCTGCTTGTTTAGTTTTTCTCCCTCCCCCCCTCTCTCTCTCGCTTTACAATGTAAGTTTATGCTAAACCGGTTTCACTAGTTTGTGTCCAGCAGCATTCACACTTGTTCTTTGACAATTCAGACCTTTTTTTTAGTGATCACTGCCCAACAAAAGGCAAGAGAAGTAACTTAATCATTGATAATCCCTTTTTCCAATTTTTTGATTGATCACCCCCAACACAGCATGCTGCCAAAAGACGTTGGTCACGTGACGGTTTCTATCAAGTGAACAACCAGACCTGTTCCTATTTTCTGATTCCTCTCCCTGTTCTACTACATCACTCTCCATTTTTCTTCTTCAGACTAAAATCTTCTCCAAAATTTCACTGATAATTTTCTGTTTTTTTTATTAGTCTGTTCATTTGTTTTTTCTTTAAATATAGAATGATGGCAAGTTTTATGTTGTCTTCCCATGGATTCTAAAAGAGCTGACTTTGGGTTTTTTTTATCTGTTGTATTACATTAGCTTCAAGGTTCTTCATCAAGGAAGCCAAAGTAGACTTTGAAGATTATTGTATCCCTTAACTGTTTTTCACTTTCATCTTTTCTTCTTTTTTCTTCATATTTTCTTCTTTCTTCATCTTTTCTTTTTTCTTCATCTATTTCAACTTTTTCCTTTTCTTCATCTTTTCTCCTTTTCTTCTTTTTTCTTTTCTTTTCATTTTTTTGCATCTTTTTCATTTTTCTTTTTCTTTTCTTCATATATTCTTTTTTTTTTCTTCATATATTCTTTTTTTTCTTCATCTTTTCTGTTTTCTTCATCTTTTCATCTTTTTCCTTTTCTTCATCTTTTCTCCTTTTCTTCATGGTTTCTTTTTCATCTTTTCTTTTTTCGTCATCTTTTCTCCTTTTCTTCTTTTTTCTTTTCTTTTCATCTTTTTACATCTTTTTCATCTTTTTCATTTTTCTTTTTCTTTTCTTCATATATTCTTTTTTTTCATCTTTTCTGTTTTCTTCATCTTTTCATCTTTTTCCTTTTCTTCATCTTTTCTCCTTTTCTTCATGTTTTCTTTTTCATCTTTTCTTCTTTTTTCGTCATCTTTTCTCCTTTTCTTCTTTTTTCTTTTCTTTTCATCTTTTTGCATCTTTTTCATTTTTCCTTTTCTTTTCATATTCTTTTTTTTTCGTTTTCTGAAACTTTTCTCCTTTGCTTCATCTTTTCTTTTTTCCTTCCTTCATCTTTTATCTTTTCATCTTCATCTTTTATCTTTTCATCTTCATCTTTTTTCTTTATCTTTTCATCTTTTCATCTTTTTTTCATCTTCTTTTTTTCATCTTTTTTTCATCTTTTCTTTTTTTTTCATTTTTCTTCATCTTTTCTTTTTCTTCATCTTTTCTTTTTTCTTCATCTTCATTTCTTCTCCTTTTCTTCATCCCTTCCTTCATCTTTGTTTATAGCTAGATATTTCTTATCTTGACCTCATTGGAGTTGTCTTAAGGTTGATTAAGTCAGCATTGTTTCTCACCCAAAAATGTTCTGATAATTAGTGAAGTTAAGTTAATCAAACTGGAGAAAAGCAATACCTGTAGAATTAGGGCCGGGTGAGGGGTCCCAATTTAAGACTTTAAATTACTATCCTTTGGCCATATCTCTTTGACAAAAGAGATGTCAATTCCTCTGAATTGTGTGGGCCATTATGTACTTTTACATGCACTGTTGCTGGGTTTAGGTTATTCATGTGTTCTGACATTTATATGTGTCTATGTATCTATCTATGTATCCAGATTTCACCCAGCCCTAACCATTTATAGTAGATGAAACTTGAAAGTTTGCACACACACTCCCCTCAATGAGTAGGGAAAACTTCTTTTTTGTTTTTTGAAAATTCCCCTCCAAAATAGGTTTTTAGTCAGAGGGTTCAATATGCAATGTAAGTTTATGCTAAATTGGTCACTAGTTTGTGCCCGCTTGTTCTTTTGAAAATTCAGACCTTTTTTAGTTATCACAGCCCAACAAAAGGCGAGAGAAGTAACTTATTCATTGGTCACCCCTTTTTACAAAATTTTAATTGATTACCTCCAACACAGCATATATGGGTGGCAGTGATTCATAATTTCCCTTGGAATGCTAGTTTTATCACATGTTTGACTAATATTGACCAATACACATTTAGCAACAATCAAATGAAATTATTCCTGTCATTTCCTCCAGTAAATCACTTGGAAATCCAAAATGATCAATATTTTCAGTTGTATCAGCCTGTCATCAAATTTATACCTTGATGCTCTGATGGTTTACCTGCTATTTTCAGGTTCAGTGGTAACAGTAAACCACTCACAAATGTTCTAAAACGGTTGCAAATATTTAGAAACAGTCAACCAAAACTGTCACCAGTTTTCAAGTTAGGCTGGCTGGCTATGTATGTATCATGCATACAGGCCGCACCAATGGAGCTAGAGGGCTGAAAATTTAAACATTTACTCCTTATTATATCTAGAAAAAAAATTTTTTTTTTTTTTGAAAAGTCTAAATAGGTTTTTTTAGTGCCCTCCACTAAAAACCTATTTAGACTTTTCAAAGACTGTTCAATTTGCAATGTAAGTTTATGCTAAACTGATCCCATAGTTTGTGGTCAGCAGCATTCACGCTTGTTTTTTTGAAAATTCAGACGTTTTTAGTGATCACTGCCTAACAAAAGGCGAGAAAACTTATTCATCGATCACTCTTTTTTCCAATCTTTTAATTGATCACCCCGAACACAGCATGCTATGGTTCTCTATTGAGTGAATAACCTGACCTGTTTTTTTTGTTTTCTTTTAAATCATGAATTTATGATGCAAAACATACTGGTGGTATTTTCATTAAGGTAGCTTAATTTTACCACCCCTACTATTTAATTTACGAGGTAAAAAGAAGCATACATGGGTGGTGGTGATTCATAATTTCCCTTAGAATGCTAGTTATTATTTTTTTCTAAGTAACTAAATGGTATCTTATCTTGAGTGTGTGGTTTAACGAAGAATGAAGTTAAAGACAATGCAACTGTGAAGGTGTTCAATCAATAACAGTTTTTAGGCTTTACAACAGCATTTAGGGAATTATATAAACTAGCTGAAAATCCGTCCTATGGGCATGTTTTTAGCTAGATGTCTACTTTATACAGTTAAACAAAAAGACCAAGATTAGTTAATCTGATGGACACAAAGTAAGGATCCAGTTTTGCATTATACTTACATTGTAAATCGAACCCCTCGTGAAGAACTTAAAAAGTCTTGAAATTTACAAAAAGTAACATGCTAAAAACATTCCCCGGGGTCCCATTAGTAACCACTGAAAACAAAAAGATCAAGATTTGATTTACCTAATTTGATGGGCACAAAGTAAGGATCCAGTTTGCATTATACTTACATTGTAAATTGAACTCCTTGTGAAGAACTTAAAAGTCTTGAAATTTACAAAAAGTAAAAACAATCCCCGGGTCCCATCAGTAACCACTGAAAATTTTGTGGCTATAGTTTTAGCCATCTTTGAGTTATGTGATACTGAGCCAGCCTGAGGCATAAGTTAACTAAGCACCTGCTTAGGGCCCTGTGGCTGCCAGAGGGCCCACAAGAGCGATGGGCAGTGGAGAGTCCCCAAATGAAATTCTGCTTAGGGCCCCTTAAAGGCTTTGGCCAACCCTAATGTGATGACACCTGGTATTCCCAAGAGGTCACCCATCTAGATAATGACCAGACTCGACAATACTTAACTTCGGTGACCTTATGAGAACCGGTATACCCGACGTGATATGACCGTGCTAAGAAATGATTGTACTAACTCTATAAATAACCGATGGACAGAAGTTGATTTTGCCGTGTTTCTTGGTTTGAAGGTAACGAGAGAGTTATTTGATTTTTCTCATATAGATTGTTTCACACAAGTGAGGCCGAGTTGAATGCAGTCCAAAAGAATTGTCTCAGTTTCCAAAAATAGTTGAAAGAGTACAAGTAATCATCATCCATCTTTTTCTGGCCCAGTGCACCATGAAAATCGCAAGGATTTTCTGGATTAAAATCATATCACTCATTTTGGGGAGAGGGTTATTCATATAAAGGACATCATAGCCAGGGAAAAGATTCTGCTCTTGTTTGCCAATATTTGAGTCAATTTCAAACCTGCTGCCAGAAATAATCTAACCAGACTGACCTTTAATTTAGTAACTGGGACCGATCTGCAATCTTGGTTATGAATGGTCATTCAAAGAAAGTTTCTTAGGTCTCATTCAAGGTTTTTGAACAAAGAATCTATAATGTTATAATAAAAGACAGTTAACTAGTATGACTAGTATAAAAGACAGTTAACTAGTATGTTAACTTCAATATCTTTTGTTGGTCAGTATTAGTTAT
>VCCN01004840.1:938283-949695 GCA_006491835.1 Architeuthis dux
TGTTATTTCCAATTGTTTTTATACATCTAGTTTATTGTTGTACATATATCATAAATATATATATATATTAGCTGCAAACAAAAACTGTATTTGACATTCAATTTTGCTTAGTTTTTCCTTAAAATATTAATTTCATATTAAGGAACTTACATCAGCTTCTGTTGCTAATGAAACTGATTTAGTCTTTCTCTCAAGATTAATTAAAGCATCCAAACATTCCGGATGTGAAATATACAGCAGGACAGCAGTATTCTTAACAGTTAACTCTTTACTGGTAAAAAACTGTTTTTGATCAAATCTGGATTAGAAGTCTAGTGTCCATCTTAGCAAAACTTGTAGCAGCCAACTGCTCTTCAGGAATTAAAGTTAAATAAAGTCTAAATCAGTATAAGCTTTCAATTGGTGCATAATCTCTAGCCCTATGTGCCTTCATTTTGGAATTTATTGAAAAATCCATTCAAAAATAGAGTCAGAAAAATTATTATAGATTTATTGATTCTTCTTTTTAATTAATGGTTGGATTTGCCAAAAAAAGGGGCATAAACAATGTGGTTTGATTTCACCCAGAAATGCACAAAAATATATTTCTCATTTATTTTGTTTGTCTTCATTTTCAAAATCAATCCCCAGGAGTTGGCAGAAGGTTTGTCTCCAAGCCAGAATGAATCATGTTCAAATTACTTTATTCAAAAATTGATCACTAACTTGTGTCTATTTTAGTCTCACTTTAGGCATTGATCCATACAAAATGTCTCCAAGTTTGCTAAGAACCAGGGTGTAAAGTGATGAACTTTTCTTTTTGAGAAAATATTCTTCCCCTAAGAAAACAAACGAATCCAGTAATATTGATAGAAGCTTGACCCACCAATTAGAATCAATATTGATGCAGTGATCATTATGTGGTTGTTTCTTTCGATTGTTCAAATTGAAGTTCACTCATGCCGTAGCTCTTCAAACATTTTGAAACAAATATTGAGCATGATCCAAATAATCCGCATTTAGGACTCCTTACCAGACACTCATAACACTTTGTTTTAAAAGTTATCTTTACAATACGTGCACAGTATGAAAACTCATCCAATCAAATGGTCAATATTTATTTACCTCTTCCAACAAAGTTGAGGAGGTATATATATTACCCTGTGTCTATCTTTCTGTCTGTCTTTCCATCTATCCATCTGGTGGAATAATGTGGTGTGGTGGGTCATGTGGCAAGGAGGTAAAGTGTCCCGTTTCCTAAGAGACAACTCCCAAAGGAGTATGAAGCCCGGTGATGAAGACCCGGTTTCTGATGCATGCGTCAGCTTAGTGATCCTTGCAAGTTTCAAGTCTGGTTGAGACCAGGACTTTATTCATACAAGTTGTTATAACCACCCCCTTGGCTGGATACAAGTCTACCGAAGCGATACCTCCACAGTAATCACACATCTTAGAGTGTACTCAATTAGCTGCTGAGTCTGCAGGGAAATTTTTCCTAGTGAAGAGTTTTCCACACTCTTTGCTCATACCGGGAATCGAACCCAGGACCTTCTGAGCATGAGGCAGATGTGCTAACCATTATACAATCTGAGTGGTCATGGGGCAAGGTAGAAGTGATTAGTTTTGGGGACCAATACAGAATTTGTTTATGATTGAGAGATATTTTCACACTACCTTCACTCTAATCACACATCTGCTGAGTGCACAGTGAAATCTTTCCTAATGAAGAGTTTTCCACACTCTTTGCTCATATCGAGAATCGAACCAGAACCTTATGCATGTTAGGGAGACGTTCAAACCATTATACAATACAAGGGCCAAGGAAGAATTGATTCATTTTTGGGACCAATACAGAATTTGTTTTTGATTGGGAGATATTTTTCCATTTTTTCCCCCATATATTTATGTATTCGCTCATGTTTGTTCACATATCTCCTTATGTTCTTGATGAATTTCAATGAAACTTTGTAGAAGGGTGCATCATGGGGCGAGGAAGAAGTGATTAAATTCTGAGGTGGATCCAGGAATTTCTTTGATTGAATTAGAGTACAGAGCTGTGCGCTCTCTGAATGCTTTCTAGTTAACTTAGTTTTAAACTCATCTTATTGAATATTCAATAATTCTCTATTCTATTAGCTTTACAATAATTGTACAGTTTAGAGAAAGTCATTATGAAAACAGATGCGATTTTGAAAGAGTTCTGCTTTGCTCTTAGAGATTAATATACAGCAATCTTTTTTAATACAGATGTTTTTTAGTGTATGTGTATACACACGCGAGTATATATTCACAAATATTCATATTTGTAAAATAGGATTTTGGTATAGTAAGAAATGTAAGCATAACACGCACACATACGTATTAGATTGAGGCAAAGGTTTCTAACATTCCTTTTACAAAATCTTTTATTCATATAAATTCATAGCATCATTATTCAATCATCAAAGTACTTTCCATGATTTTCTAAAAACCTTATTCCACCTTTTAGCTAAATTGTGTTTTCCATCTTGAATGATTCTGGTTTTTGGTCGATGAATTCTTCAAGGTATTTTTTTGTTGATATCTTCAACTTATTGGAACCATGGACCAGACAAGAAGTGCTGCATGGAGCAAAATAAGGAGACACGTCTGGAAAATACTCTGCATTTAGAAGAAATTTCCATTTCAGCACTATGATCACCAACAATGAAACTGAGCAGCTGGTTCACTTTATTATTACCAGTAGATTAGACTATTGTAATTCACTTTTCTTTGGCTTGAATACTTTGGTTAATCACAAATTAACAAACTACAAAAAGTTCAAAATGCTGCTGCTCGGTTAGTTTTGAAACAAGGGAAATGTGAGTCAATTAGGGCCGGCATTATCAGCCTACATTAGCTTAGGATAGAACAAAGAGTCGTTTTCAAAATTTTAATTACAATATTCAAATGTCTGCATGATATGTGCCCTTATGAACTCTGTGCTCTTATTAACATCTGATATTTAGATGGTTTGAGTTTAGAACTTGGCTTTATGAATATGACTCATGGGTGCAGGAGTTTCAGCTACATAGCATTGGAATCAATTACCCTATGATATCCGGAACATACATACATTAGCAGGCTTTAAATAAAAACAAACTTTCCTGTTTCAAGACTTTCATAATTATATAAACTCAGTAAATAAAAACACTTTGTAACTGCCCCATGTTTTGTAAAAAAATCTATTGACAAGTTGCACTTTCTTCTTACTCTTCTTTAATAGGCCTTATATTTTTACAACAACAACAACAATAATAATAGCAGCAGCATTTTCAAACTGAGATGTGAAGTTGCCATGCAACAAAATCATCGGTCAACTTATTTGCAAAGGAAAGGGTCTTTTCTTTTCCAATGCATCATTCAAACGGGCCAATTGATTGCTCACTGTAGCATTACACAGTAATAGTTTGTCTAGGTTCTTGCAATTCACAATAATAATAATTCTTAGCTTATCATGTTTTTACAAATGCTTGCAATTGATGTACTGCGGTTGACTGATTGCAAAAGTAATAAAGAACTGAGTAGACTTCAAAGACAATTCTAAAGTTTCCCTAGGAACTAATAAATACCTAAAGGTGCAATCAAAATGTTCATCAACTTGTTGAATTTAGTGCATATGAGTTGTTGAAAAGAGGCAAGTCAGTTGTAGCTTGAATTTTCAGTTATATATGTCACTCTTAGAAAAATACATCTCTATAATGCTCTCCTTTCAATAGAAGTTTTGGTTTGTGCAAATAAAACCCAATTTGACAAATCTATGAGTAAATGTACTTTCTTAGTGACAACATCTTCAGCCATTTTGTCTCATTGACAACAGTTTTCAAGAACTCTTTTTTTCTGCACTGCACTGATATTTTCTGGTGAGGTCAAAGTTAATGGATGACCAGAGCAATCATTATCATTATATTCTCACCATTTGAACAGACCTTTTCTGCAAAGAACTTTGTCACTAGAATCTTCTTGAATCATTGCAAGTGTTTCTGATAAAGTTTTTTTACAAGTTTAACGCAAAAATCTATGCACATATAGTGCTTCTGTATGCTGACTAGGGTAAATTCACAAAGTGGTTTGTATTTTCACTATTATTATTTTATTACTACTTTTATTCCATCTTATTATAGTCACTTTTTTCTCCAACTTATCATTGTCGCTTTTTTTCTCCATCTTCTTATCTGTTCTTTTTTCTCCATCTTATTATTGTTGCTTTTTCTTCTATTTTACTACTCTTGTTTTTTTTCAATAGTAATAGTGAAAATGTTTTATCTAAAAGCTTCAAAATATAATTCTGCTATTACTAAGTCATAAAACAAAGATGGCATAAAGAATCCGGGAGGAAAGAGTGGCAGAATGACTACTGATTTTGGCTCTGCTTAATCATCAATGCTTCCATTGCTAAAGTAGTTCCCAAGGTGTAGGATGTGAGTTCAAATATCATCAGTTTCTTTATGTCCAACTGCGCTCTGCTACCAATGTAAGGATTGTTATGATAACAGATATTAACAGATTAAAAATGCAACAAAATATTATGTACTTACAGGTCCTCTTATTCAAATAATGACTGCGGTCAACAATACACACGTGTGTGTCCTTCCGAGTTTCCTAATCTACTAATAACACAATGCAATAATGGCTGCTCGTTGACCAGAATGTAAAACAGCGCCCCTTAGCGGAAGTGGAAGTGGATAGAAACTCTTCTGCCTAAGGAGAATAACTCATGATACTTACTTAACAACAGATATTAAGAGAATCGATAAACGCTCTCCTGCCAAAGGGGAATAACTCAAGATACTTAACAATCAGTTTCTTTATGTCCACTTTTGCACTATTTCTCTAGCAGTTGAAGAGCTTATCCAAATGCTGTGATAAAAAGTAGCAATAAGATAGAGTAAAAGTGAATTTGATCAAGCCATAACTGTTACTGCTCTTGAAAAGAGTGTGCTATCAGGATGGAATGATTTGTAAAAGGAATATAATACGCACCACAATCCACACCACAATCATGGTCAAGTAGATACTCCAGAAAGGAGTATTCATGTCCATCTATGGATTGTATTTCCTTGCTGTGGACTTTTTGTAAATTCTTTTTTGTTGAACTCAGTTGTGTGTACGAATTATTTTTGGTGCAAGAAAGGATAATTTCTTATGACCAATATCTTTCTCTAGGTTACTCTTGAAGGAATTCCTGTTTTCAGATGTGACGGTTGCTTGGCTCTGAGCGTGTTCCACAGAATGGTTACTCTGGCATCCATGTAGCACCCCCTTGGCCCTTCTGCTTCCTGCACTTGAAGCTTGCAGCTATGTCCCTGCGTACACTCACTAAGTGCTGGTTGTAACATTATCTTATTTGAGCATAATGTGCAGTGTGTGGTTTGTCTAATTTGTGTAGTCCTGAGATGTTGTGAAATGTTTCAAGAAGATCAGGACGGGTTCGTCTGTATTTCAGTTCTGGGGGCTTTCTGTAAATTTCTTTTTTGTTTTTGTTTTTTGTTAAACTCAGTTGTGTCTACGAATTACTTTTGGTGTGAGAAAGGATAATTAAATTTCTCATGACCAATATCTTTCTCTAGGTTACTCTTGAAGGAATTCATGATTTCAGATGTGACAGTTTCTTGGCTAAACCTATTCGACAGAATGGTCACTCTGGCATCCATATAGTACCCCCTTGGCCCCTTTGCTTCCTGCACTTGAAGCTTGCAGCTATGTCCCTGTGTACGCGCGCTAAGTGCTGGTTGTAACATGATCTTGTCTCGGCATAATGTGTAGTGTGTGGATTTGTCTAGTTTGTGTTGTCCCGAGCTGATGCGAAATGTCTCAAGGAGATCAGGACGGGTTCATCTGTATTTCAGAGTTTCCTTGTTCAACTTAATGATTAATGATTTAAGCAACAGCTTCCTTCCTCTTTCAGATACACTGAATTCAATAGGTTCATGAACTTTTTGATAAGACCGTCTACATATATATGATATTCCAGTAAATGTACGAATCCAATGACATTATATATGTTTTGGAATTCCTTTTTTTTAATTTATCATTTATTATTTTCCTGCTATCAAATTTTTCTAGCACTATTTCATCTATTCCACTATCAGCTTACTAGGCCCACTTCACCACAGCCCCGTTAACACTACGTCTGAAATCTGAATCTCTTATAGATTTACAAATATCAGTGTGGAACCTCAAGTGAAAAATGTTTTTTAGTTTTAATCTTTCACTTGTACTCAAGGTGTCATAGACCAGGTGGACATAGCGCTAGCACTATTTTATCTATTCCATTTTCAGCTTACTAGGCCCATCGAAGCTTCACCACAATCCTGTTAACACTACCTTTCGGAAATACGTTCCCTATTTTGTCCATTGCCAGCATCTCATGATACTCAATGAAGTTTGAATTTAAATTTGTCTGTCTTCTAGACTGGTTGCTAACCACAGCTGAAGAGCCAAGTCTGCTCTGCTATTTACTCATAGCTGGGAGAAGAAGAGATGGATTCATGCCTTTCCGATGGGAATTTGTGTGAAAAAACTGTCTCAGTTCGAGTTTGAACTTGGGTTGCTGATTGTTGGTTTTCTGAGCTGCTATTGAATTTTTACTTTTAAAGATTAAAGATTTTTCATTTTGTATCTAAGATGTATCAGTGAAAAGAGAATTCTTATTTGGAAGACTTTTTGGTTTCTGTCTTCAGAGTGAATCATAAGTTCTTTGTACTTTTTACACTCTGTTCTACCTGACGAGGTTGGAAAAGTGCCTTTCAGACATTTTGGTTTCTGGAACCTATAAAAATCTTTTGTTGTTTCTAGACTGGAGAACATACTGGCTGAAACATTGTGCTAAAAACAACAAAAATGAAGATACTAGTCTGACAAGTTCATAGATAAATAACCTTCCTTTTTATTCAAATGTTTGTCTTTCCTACATGTAAGGCTAAGAATGAAACTGAATGAAACATGCTAAAAACAACAAAGATTAGGATACTAACATGAATAATTCATTTTTTTTATCAACCTTATAGTGTAATCTATGCCATTTCTAAGACATCAAGAAAACTTGAAGCAAAGCTAGATGCTATCACTTTTTCATATATCTGACAAAAGACTCTTGAGAAGAGAGACAAATATATGTGTGTCAGTTGTGTGTTACTATGGTTCAGAAACTTGTTTAACTGGAATATGAATCAGAAAACTATTTCCTTTGATGAAATCTGAATCTCTTAGAAGATCTCTGGAGTTTGCACAAAAGTCTTACAGATGTATAATTGGCTCCTCAAATGAAAAATGTTTTTTGTTTATTTTTAATCTTTCAGTTGTACTCAAGGTGTCATGGACCAGGTGGCCATGGCGCTAGCACTATTTCATCTATTCCACTATCAGCTTACTAGGCCCATCAAAGCTTCACCAAAACCCTGTTAACACTAAATTTCGAAAATACGTTCCCTATTCTGTTCATTGCCAGCCTCTCATGATACTCGACGAGAGGTTGGACTTTCACAGTTTGAATTTAGACTGGTTGCTAACCACAGCTGAAGATTTACTGAAGATTTATTCAAAGCTCGGGTGGGGGGAGAAGAGATGAATTCATGCCTCTTCCATGGGCATTAGTGTGAATTGAACGCAAACTGTCTCAACTGAAGTTTGATCTTGGTTTGCTAATTCTATTTTCTGCACTGCTAACTGACAGGCCACTCACACCTCCATAATGAAAAATGTCCCAGACAAAAAGGGCAATCTTGTGCGCTCGGTATTGGAGATTCCAGCAATGACCCTCAAATGACCAAAGTTGAGGCGATAATTACAGAACATCAAAGTCCAGATAATGACCGATGGTAATAGTCGGTGACTAATGGTCTAGTACTGACGCAATAGCCGAGAAAAGCCATTCTTGCATCAGTACATTGTCGATCGGTATGTTGGTGTATATAATTGGTATATTGATGGCGCCAGTCTGATTAGTTCTTTAAAACTTCCAGAATAAAAGTTTGAAAGAACTCTCTGCAAGTGCGTGCGTGCGTGCGTGAGTGCGTGCCTGCGTTTATGGCAATTTGGTTGAAAATTGTCTCATTTGAAAAACAAAAAATAGAAATTTGACTTATCAAAGGGATTGTTCTGGTTTTGTTGCATCATTTAGAGATGGGGGAAAGAAATCGCAGTGTTTTGATTATTAAAGAGAATCCGCCACTCTCTGTCCGTGCGGGTTTTCTTCTTTTTTTTTTTTTTTGCTTTTACTTTTATTCTTTTTATCTCGAGCAGTTTCCTGTGGAGAGAGAGATAGAGAGAGAGATAGAGAGAGAGATAGAGAGAGAGATAGAGGGGGAGAGAGAGAGAGAGAAAAAAAAGGGAGAGAGAAAAAAAGAGAGAGAGAAAGAGAGAGAGAGGGGGGGTGCAAATTAAAAGTTCAGCAAAAATCGTTTTTATTCGATCCCCCTCCCCCTCTGTCCTTGTACTATGTGCTTGCTCTTACGTTTATTTTTAATCTCGAGCAGTTTTCCCATGAAGAGGTAGAGGGAAAAAGGGAGAGAGAGGGGGGATGAGAGAGAGAGAGAGAGAGAGGGGGGATGGGAGAGAGAGAGGGGGATGAGAAAGAGAGAAAGGGAGGGAGAGAGATGAAAATTAAAACCTCAGCAGAAATCGGTCTTATCCCACCCCCGCCTCCCCCGACACTTTTTTTTGTTCTCGCGTTATCCGCTCGCTTTTACTTCTACTTTTAGTTTTAATCTCGAGCAGTCTCCTACGATGGGGGAGAGGGCAAAGGGAGAGAGCGGGAGAGGGAGAGAGATGAAAATTAAAACTTCAGCAAAAATCGTTCTTAACCGATCCCCCCCACCCCCACCCCACCCTCCGGCAACACTTTGAGCTGAAAAAGCTAAGCAACACCAAAAAAAATTCCTCGTTTCTTTTGAAGAAGCCATAATGTCTGTCCCATTCAATCGGGCGGGGCAGGGTGTATGAGCCAGGGTAGAAGAGGGCGGCGGGACTCAATGGTCAATCTGTGGAATGGATTGAAAAAAAGTACAAAGTCCTTGAATCTTTTTGGTATTTCTGTCTGTGCCTTCCCCTGGTCACTTATTGATTCAGTCTGGCCTGTCAGAATCAATTATAGACGGCAAAAGAGCAAAGCTGACCCCCTTGACCACCAGATCATCGTTGCCCTGCCTAAAACTTCAGATCCAGTTAACTGCACTTGTATCTCGAGCTAAGCATTTTCATTTTGGTGAGGCTGGTCACAGGCGCTGAATGGATTTTGTATGCAAACTTTATACTTTGTGGTCGGAGCTCATTTATTTCCCCATGATTCATTGCCCTTCTTTGGTTCTTTCTACTTCATCTCCAATGCCGACCAGTACACTTGGAGTACATTCTCGTATCTTCATCATAGAGGCTGCTTTTTAAGTTTCCGCGAGCTGCAAATGGATTATTCTTTGGAACAGTCATTTTTGTCCCAAAGTGAGGTTCAAAATTGTTCACAAGGTTTGATGTTGTAATACAGGGTGTCAAAAGTAAAGCTCGATTTGTCCCAACAGCTATGAATAAATTGGTCATTACTTTTGGGACATTCTGTATATTTTCAAACATGAACTTCTGGGTAATTATACAGAGATCTTTATACTTGAATATACTTATGGTGTATATGTAAATTTTTATTTGCACTTTGTATAATATGTATTTAGGCCAGCAGTCTTTTTGTTAATACAAGTTTGATTAAAGACAATAAACAATATACTTGAATATGCTTGAAATAGGCTTTTTTTGACAGCAGTTAATTGCGTCCTTAAGCCAGCTTCAGTGTAGTTGGGCTGGGTTTAAACCAATAAGAAAAATGGTAGTTGAATTTGGTATGTCCGATATAAGAATGAAGATTATTTTTTTAAATATTGATATTCTCGGATGTGACCATCTTTTCATTTAGGCAGTTTGCCACTGTTGTCGAGAGGAAATTTTTTCTAACACCAGTGGAGGTCTGAATTTGTAGTTTATGGCTGTGTCCTCTGGTTTTACTGCACATAGATGAAGTCAGCATTTTCTTATCAAGGCATTTTGAGCAATGAATGTCAGTATCTATGTATGTTGTCATCTCTATCTATGTTGTTCCGGATTCTATAGACCTCTAGTAGGTCAGCACGTTTTCTTAACCCATAAGAACCCACTGTGATACTGGTGTCACATACAATTTATTTGAACTGCATAGTCTCTTATATAATATTATATTTTATCCTTGATTTTAACTCACAAAGTATACTAAGTCACATCTACTGAACATCCTGGTGCAGTCATGTCACTGTGTGTCAATTTGCCTACCCATAATCCAACTAAATGTTCAAGTAGAAATGGGTCAGAGTTCTTATGGGTTAAGTTTCTGCGAGCTGCAAATGGATTATTCTTTGGAATAGTCATTTCTGTCCCGAAGGTTCAAAACTATTCACAAGGTTTGATGTCATAATACTGGGTGTCCCAGAAGTAAAGCTCGATTTGTCCTAAATGTTAGGATAAATCGGGTGTTACTTTTGGGACACTGTATATTTTCAAACATAAACTTCTGGATAATGATACAGAGATCTTTATACTTGAATATACTTGAAATAGGCTTTTTAAAACTTTTTTTTCTACTAACATTATACAATAACGAATCTCATTAAATGTTGGAGGGGGCCCCTCAAGGAGCCAAAGCCCTATAATCTCCAGCTAAGCCCCTGATGACAGATAAGTATTTTGTAATCCATATCTCAAAATGGAAAAATATGTGAGATTTCTTTTTAGGCTTCTGTACTTCAAAATTATGGATGTTGGCTTTTGATGAGGACTAACAAAAACATGCCTCTAATAATTCTAGTAAGTTAAACTTACACCATCAGATAATCTCCAAAAGACACTCAACAAAAAGCCAAAAGAGCAAAGGATTTTTTCTTCTTCCCTTGTTATAAAGAAGAGAAGAAATACTGTAAATTGCTAAAAGGAACTGTTTTATTTTTTTTATTTTTTAAATTTTGGTTGGTCTGTATAAGAGAACTGTTTATACTTAATATATATTTGAAATTGCGTCATTAAACCATTATTTTTTAAATATTGATATTCTTGGATGTGACCATCTTTTCACTTAGGCTGTTTCATGCTTTTGCTACTCTTGCCGAGGAATAGCCTTAATAATGTCTTTATGAAGTTTCTAGGCAGACTTAGAAACATAGATCTGACATTAATTAATCACTGGTACCAAAGGTTTAGGTTATTCATGTGTTCACACATTTATATGTATCTATCTATCTATGTATCCGGACTTCACCCAGTCCTAATCGTTCATAGTAGAAACTTGAAATTTTGTACACACACTCCCCTCAATAAGTAGGGGAAATGCTTTTTTTGTTTTTTGTTGAAAATTCCCTTTCCAAAATAGGGTTTTAGTGAGGGGTTCATTTTTCAATGTAAGCT
>VCCN01004840.1:1269724-1285870 GCA_006491835.1 Architeuthis dux
TTACTCCCCTGAATTAGGTGAGGATTGTTCTTGTTGTCCTTGATACAGAGAGAAATAAAGTCAATTCCAATGAACTGGAGTTTGACAATAGATAGATAGATATATAGATATTAAGAGACTGAAATAGATAGATATTAAGAGACTGAAATAGATAGATAGATATTAAGAGACTGAGATAGATAGATATTAAGAGACTGAGATAGATAGATATTAAGAAACTGAGATAGATAGATAGATATTAAGAGACTGAGATAGATAGATAGATATTAAGAGACTGAGAGAGATAGATAGATAGATATTAAGAGACTGAGATAGATAGATAGATATTAAGAGATTGAGATAGATAGATCCATATTAAGAGACTGAGATAGATAGATATCAAGAGACTGAGATAGATAGATATCAAGAGACTGAGATAGATAGATAGATATTAAGAGACTGAGATAGATAGATAGATAGATATTAAGAGACTGAGATAGATAATGTAGCATAACTGTTATCAGCACAGAAAATGGAATTGTGTGCACACGTACGTGTGTGTTTGTATACATATCGATGTATTATAGTAGACATGTATGTTTGCCAGTGTGTAAGCTTGACTGCTTGTATCCACCTGGGGGTCAGAGATTTCCAACCGTTTAGTATTTAAATGTGTTGGCTAAACACAATTGTCAGCTGCCGATAGCACAGAGAGGCGTGTAAGACACAGTGGGCAGTCATCTTCCTAAGTGAAATCTTTCTACTTGACGAAGGCTGATGTTTGCACAGTCAGGAGGCATTTACATCCGATTTCATTGTGTCGTTCTTCGAGACCTTTTGTTCCGACAAACTTCACCACTTCTTGCTTTTTGTGTTTTGGTCGTTTTATGATTGCTTGTTGCAAGGGGTTGCACGGTTAGGGGCGGTAGGTCAGAATTAGGGGCAGTATCTTTTTTTTCTTCCCCCTTTTTGTTGGTCAAGATGGCTACAGTTTACTTATTTTTTGGTTATTTCTGGAATCCTGGATCTGAAATCTGCATCTCTAGCCGTGGCGTTCGCGTCTCACTTTTTTGGTCATTTCTTTTGTACATCTTTTCTTTACTTACCGTTTTTTTTACCTATTTTTGACATGTGTCAATGAAAACGTCTGTAACTTGGAATCTATTATTTTTATCATAGTAATCTTTGTGTTATTAATAAAAAGAAAGATTGTAGAAAATTATCAACTAAAAATTATTTCTTTAGACAATATAAAGCCGGAGATAATTGGGTTTGAAACTTGTTTCATGTCCTTATGTCCATCTATATGTCCAAATGAATTTCTTTCCATCTGTCTGTTTGTTCACATGATGTATGTCCGAATGAATTTCGTTCTGTCTGTCTGTTTGTCCACACAATGTATGTCCGAATGAATTTCTTTCCGTCTGTCTGTTTGTCCACACGATGTATGTCCGAATGAATTTCTTTCTGTCCGAATGAATTTCTTTCCGTCTGTCTGTTTGTCCACACAATGTATGTCCAAATGAATTTCTTTCCGTTTGTCTGTTTGTCCACATGATATATATCCGAATGAATTTCTTTCTGTCTGTCTGTTTGTCCGCATGATATATATCCGAATGAATTTCTTTCTTTCTGTCTGTTTGTCCGCATGATGTATGTCCGAATGAATTTCTTTCTGTCTGTCTGTTTGACACACAATGTATGTATGAATGAATTTCTTTCCGTCTGTCTGTTTGTCCACATGATATATGTCCAAATGAATTTCAATAACATTTTGTGGAAGGGTGGGCCATGGGCTACGAAAGAGGTGATTAAAGTCTGGGGCAGGTCCATGCACAATTACCTCCCCTATGTTGCAGTGACAATGGCGTTGACAGAGGTATGCGCTCTCTGAGTGCTTTCTCGTTATATTTAAGTGTCTCATTTCTGTTTTTTTAAACCACTTTTTCTCCTTCTCATTTCTCTCAATATCTCATCATTATATTATAGTCTCTCCCTTTTTCTATTTTCCTTCTTTCACTTAACCTCTCTTTTTCTCTACTTTCTTTTCTTTTCACCTTTCTTTTCTTCTCACCTTTTTCATTTTTCCTCTTTTTTTGGTTTAATTTCTCCTTCTCCTTCTCTCTCTCCTCGTTATTTTCTTCCTTTTCCATTTTCTCTTTCTTTCTCTAATTCACTCTCTTCTTTTTCTGATCTCACTTCTTTTGCTTTCTCTCTCTTCTTCTATCCCCTTTCTTCTCTTTCCCCTTTCATATTGTCAGTCTTTCCCCTTTCATATTGTCAGTCTTTCCCCTTTCATATTATCAGTCTTTCTCTTTCTATTTTCCTCCATCCTTAATTTCTTCTCTATTTTCCCTCTCCATTCTTCTGTTTTCTCATCTTCCTCTCTTTCTTCCCTCACTTTCTCTTTCCATCCTTCATCTTTTCTCTCTTTTCCTTTACCCACTCTTTTCTTTTGAAGTGCTCTTTCTTTTTAGAAACCTTCAACCAAAATTGTCACCAAAACTGTCAACATAGGTTTCTTCAGTTTTCAAGTGTGTCTGTCTGTCTGGCTATCTATCTATGTATGTGTCGCACATATGGAGTTAGAGGGCTGAAAATTTAAATATTTACTCCTTATTATGTCTAGAAAAAAACTATTTTGGCTTTATTTTTAAGATTCCCCCCAAAATAGGTTTTTAGTGGGGGGGGTTCCATTTACAATCTAAGTTTATGCTAAATTAGGTACTTTAGTTCATGTCCAGCAAGATACACGCATTTTTTTATTTTTAAATTCTGACATTTTTAGTGATCACCACCCAGCAAAAGGCGAGAGAAATAATTTATTCATTGATTACCCTTTTTCCAATTTCTTAATTGATCACCTCCAACACGGCATGCTGCCAACATAAATTGGTCACGTGACGGTTTCTATTGGGTGACTAACCAGACAATTCCTTCTTTTTTTTACATACTCTCTTTCTATAATCTTCTTTTTTTCCCCCTCTTCTCTCCTCTTCCCACATCCTCTCTCTGTCTCATTTATTCTCTTTCTTTTCTCTCTTGAGCACACCTTAGTCTTGTTATGGTGTTCCCTTACATTGTTCTCTCCTTACTCTCCATAGTTCTACCAACTCTCTGTATATCCATCCTTCCATCAACCTTTCTCTAGAATATAAAGGGGGAATAGTATCTTGGGGGATCTTTTGTCGTTAAATCACAGATAGACACTTAAACACACATGTTTTGCATTGTGAATCTTACAAGCTCGAGGCAGTAGAGATATATATCAGCCAGTCAGTCTTTCACGTCTACACTTTTATAACTTTTTATTTTACATAAGCTCCGTCATACTCGGCTCTTTTCTAGAAAATTATGCACCATGTAACATCTTACCTTATCACCCCCTTGGCTTTGTAACAACTATATATTATGAATAGCTTACGGCTCTTCGGCATTTGAAATGGTGGTCCTCAGATAATCTTAAATTAACCCATTGTACCGGAAACAAAACTGCATCGCGTTGGATTCTCTCTCTTCATTTCTCTTTTTGTCAAACTCCAGTCCAATGTGGAGTTGACTTTGTTTTTACCCCTTTACAAGAACAATCCTCACCTAATTTAGGGGAGGAAACTCTTCACTGTTTGTCTATATACTGTCATGTTAAACCAAACCGATATATATATATAACATTAAATTATGATTAAATGACCATATGATTGCTAGGTGGCTCTCTTACCAACTGAGCCAAAATGACAACTCTAATATATACACATTTATTTATTATATATACGATACAAAGGTTGCAGTAATCATCTTCAGTTGAAATAGAAGTAGGAATGGAGTTTGACCCTGCAGCAGCCAGTATTGTCTTTCTCTAAACTGATTCAACAACTTCATTTAAATGTATTGCAGAGATAAATTCAGTGAATTACTTCAATTGAAGTGTTGTTACTCCTTTCTCTATGCTTTTTGCTTTTGTAAAATTATTATTACATAAAACCATTCAATAAATTATTATTACAAAAAACATTCAATAAATTATTATTACATACAACCATTCAATGTTTTTATGTAATAATAATTCAATGGTTTTATGTAATAATAATTTATTGAATGTTTTTGTTGTAATAATAATTTATTGAATGGTTTTATGTTATAATAATTTTACATCAGCCAGTCAGTCTTTTTGTAATAATAATTTATTGAATGGTTTTATGTAATAATCATTTATTGAATGTTTCTTTGTAATAATAAGTTATTGAATGTTTTTTTTGTAATAATAATTAGTTATCTTAAATCTCATTTATTGAATGGTTTTATGTAATAATAATTTATTGAATGGTTTTATAAGTAGTAGTTCACCTACAGCATTTCTATGAACATTATAAGTGCGGACAATATAATCGGTGACCCGAGTTCACACTCAAGTCGAGGCTGTTTATGTTAACTTTACACTAATGGTTTTATGAAAATTGCCTTTTCCAACTGTATTTACATATCTGGCATTGTAATTGAAAACAATAGCTTGTTTAAAAATCATATTAGTTTTGAACAGAGGCATAGTTAAGGGAGAGGGTAGAGGAAGCTATTTAAACACTCCAGTCGAGACTTTATGTTCACTTAGCCCTCGGGAAAGGCCTGAATCCATCACTTCTTTCCCAGCTATATATGATAAATAAATGTGTATATATTAGAGTTGTCATTTTGCTAAGAGAGCCACCTAGCAATCATTTGGTCATGATTTCAAATCACGTTTAAAAATCAAATTAGTTTTGAACAGAGGCATAGTTAAGAGAGAGGGTAGAGGAATCTATTTAAAACACTCCAGTCGAGGCTGTTTATATTCACTTTGCCCTTGGGAAAAGCATGAATCCATCACTTCTTCCTCCAGTTATGGGTAAAATAGTAGGGCAGGTCGGGCTCTCTAGCCTCAGGAAGGCAACCAGTCTAGGAGAAGGACAACTCTGATTCCAAAACCAAGTAGTGAAGCTCTCATAAGTTGGTTTGATGCCCAATTTGCCATCCTTCCGGCAGCTCTTGCAGCCAAGGTGATGCCAGACGTATCGCTCTCTGCTTTCCTCTGGTCAATGAGGCCGTGAGGGGGATTCTGATAACTGGGCATCCCAGGATCTCCATACGCTTCGCCCAGGCATGGTCCCTGGACAGGACTCTCCAGTGTTGCTACATTGCCTGTAGAGACAAAACAGAGACCATTCATTCAAGTGATAGTGGATCTCTATTTATTGGAAATGTTCCTTTTTCATCAAATCTCACTAAATGCTGAGGAAGACCCTTAAAGGAGCCAAGCCTCCCGGCTCCCAAATCCCTAGCTCTGCCTCTTGTTTTGAAGATGTACATATTATAGATTATACATACTATTGTTGATTTTACAAGTACCAAAGTGCACTGACAGCAATAATATAATGTATGGTATGAAATTCTTTTAATTTCTTTTGAAGGTCCTCTTTTTGTGAACAGTTTTCAGCATTTAAATATAGAATAGAAGAAGGAAAATAATAGCCCTAGTGATCAGAAGGGGACAAAAAGTCCTTTTTTTTTAAAAAGAGAGCAAAACAATTTTTTACCTTTCTTAAATCATCATCATTTTTGTGAGCCGTGATGTCTAGTGGTTGTCTGATATTCTTGCAACATGGCCTGCCCATTGCCATTTGAGTTTTCTAATGGATTTAATGATATCGCTGTCTTGTGATCTGCTTTTGTGCACGTTGCATGGTTCTTAGTTTGAGAACCAATCTTTTGGTTACATTCTATAGGTAGATTCAAAGTCAGTATGATACGCTTGGGTAACTCCCAGATCCACTAAATAGATGAAATTTAGCAAATTCCCTGAGGTCTTTAGTTAATACCAAGGTGCCACTGGAATTCTTTAGTACCCATATTGAAAAGACCTTTTCTCAAACTCCATATCAGAGGGATATTAATAAATACCCAATGAATTATTGCTTTATAATCTTTATATCCTTGGGCTTTTCTCTGTGCGGTAATCTTTTATGAGCTAGTCTACCAAATAATTACTATTATGTAGTGAGTTCAATCCTCACTAGGTGCCGCACAATGGTGGCTTTTTGCCAGACTAAGTTAAGCTAAGTAAATACCTATAATCTCTTTACGTTTGAAAGATATATTCTTTGTGTTTTAGCATCTCACTTTCCAGAACCCTGCATGAAAAATCGAGGCCTGATACCTGTAAAATCTGGTATAGTCTGAAAAAAAATCCTATTAATTTCTTTAGCCTAGAACAGTGGTCCCTATTGTGTTATACCTATCACCACATAGATATAAAGGGAGATAACTATCTAGAATTATCTTCCTTGCTGCTATCTAGATCAGTGGTTCCCAACCTTTTTGAGTCATTCCCGACTTTTGTCAATAGGATTACTAGTATTCCCCCCTTTCCATTTATTAAGTTGCAACAAAGAATAATTTCAAATAATAACTTTATTTTAGATGTAATTAGATAGCTTTATATTAAGGATTAGTTGAATTTTATAATTGTACAGCTGCTGCTGTGTATTTGTTACTCAAAGAAAGCAAGCAAAAATAATTAGAACACATCATTTGAAATTCCAATTTATTAAAAAGAAATAACTATCGTAACTGATATACACATCAATGTGATCTTCGTTTTTGTTTTTTTGCTACTAGTTCTTCAATTTGTGGGTCTATTAGTGAAAGAGCACATCTCAAATCATTCTCAACTTGGAGCTTATTTCGAGCCTTCGACTTGATAGATAGAAGTGCAGAAAACCCTATCTCTAGACTGGACTTTTTTTTTTACCTAATAGCCTTATTCCTCCCTTGAGATACTCAAATCCCCCCCCCCCCCGGGGGGAATTCCGCCCCGGTTGGGAACCACTTAACTAGAACATGACAGAAGTGAGTTCCAGTCTTGCACTGCACTAGCAGAAATAAAGAATGCCCAGGCGCAGAGATTAAGTCTCTCATTTTATTCTTCACGTACGAGCCGTGAAGACAATGTTCTTTTTCTTGTCCTTTTCTCCTTTGTCTGTCTTCCCTCAAAGAGCTGAGAGACACTACTGTCCCCGGCCACCAGACTGCAAATTATGAGCTACTGGGCCACGAGGAAGCAATATGATTTGGTGATATTTCTTTGTAAAATAAAAAAAACAAATTCAAATTCAAATTTCCTTGAATCTTAATATTAAATTTGTTACATAAACCTTTTTGGTGGATATGGTTAGACAATGTGGAAAAGAAAGATTGAGAAAAGCGTCCACATTTTCTAACCATATCCACCATTCTGTCGGATCCCCTCACATCAAAACAACAGACATAAAACCTTTTAGAAACAAAATTTAGTGTATTGGCCAGTGACTTATAGTTGACTTATCACCTATATTCTGGTCATGATTAACACCCCAGTCGACCGATCGGCAAGAATATTGTCAATATTGAACCGGTCCACAGTGCAAGAAAGGTTGGGGACCGCTGGCTTAGAAGTAAAAGTAAAAAAAAAATCTTAGACTTGAATCAGAAATAAAAATAGGTTGAGATATTTGGTTTTGATCCAGACTGAAATTCAGAGACACTATTAATAAAAGATCTAAAAAAATCAGAGTTAATGATCAATTTGTGGAATGTGATGCGTCACTAGAAAAGACACAATGTCTCTATCATGCACAGCCAATGTGTATACACCGGTGAGTCATTCCCCTGTTGGAAGGAGAGCGAGGTGTGGGGGCTGAAAGGAAGAGATCTAGAGAAAAATAGAAGTTCACCAAGGTAAGACAGTTTTCTGGTCTTACTGTCCATCAGCCAATCAAAATATCCTATAAAAAAAACATTTTCCTCCTCACCTCTTATACACTGTGTCCCAAAAGTGGGGAATGATTCGAAAATGTTGGGAACCACTGGTGTAGTGGGTTCGATCTTTATGCGGTGCTCTGTGTTCTTGTGGCCATGGATCAGACCAAGCCAAGCTTAGTAAATATCAAGAACAAAAGAAAAAACAAAGAAAAGAAAGAGTGAAGGTGTAAAAGAAAGCAAAAGCAAAATGGAGATTACAATATTGAATGAATGAATGAATGAATGAAAATAGCGAATGAAATTTATAAAGAAACGAAAGAAAATGAAAACAAAGGGAAAGGTTGTGAGGCAGAAGAAATATACTATAAATAGAAGAAGAAATGAAAAGAAGAGGGCAGTCACATTGTGTGAGACTGGCTTGATAATAATTTCGAAATTCGCTGACTAGAACGACTTGGTGCTATCGAATGGCCGGTGAGATCACCTGATTCAACTCCTCCAGATTTTTTTCTGTGGTCAGTCCTGAAAAATATGGCATATGGTACAAAAACCAGCCGCAAGAATAGAAAACCATAATAGAAGAAAAAATTGCCTCCATTGATGTTGAACTTTGTCGGAATTTGTGCACATCAGAAGCTTGCTGACAGAATGATTGCACCGAAATAGACAGGCGTCACATTGAACCTTACATGTAACAACCGGTTTGATCTTTCCTTCAGGAGGTCTGAACGTGAACTGAGAAATGTCTGTTGTGGTTTTGGATAGCCAACCCTGGGGGGTTAATTTTCGTCTTCACCTGAGTGAAGTTGTATGAATACTGTAAATCCTTCAGTGTGTGGGGCTATATCTTGGATTTATCTTGGTAACAGTCAAATTTCAAGAGATATTTTTAATTTGTAGAGTCAGATCTTTCAAGTTTTTTGTATTTAAAGTAGATGTATACATCTATACATTTATATTTATAAATATAAAATTCAAAGAATGGATAATTTTATATCCGACAGAATTATAAAGACATTTATTAATTGGGAAACCATATCAGCCCGGCATCAGTGTTAGCGATTGGTAAACGAAATAAAGAAACGAGTGCTGTGCAGAGATCGAACCTGCTTTCACCCTGGAAGCAGCTTATATATATACAGTCGCCAGTGTTAGTGACTGATAAATGAGCAACCTAAATTCTTTATTTATTTACACGATTTAGACCGCTCGTTTTCCGAACGCTAACACCAGCGCTGAGCAAATATAGGTTCCCAATTAATAAATGTCTTTATAATTATCATGTAACACATTGCATCTTTCTATGTTAATTAGGTCTATAGTTTATTTATTGCATCAATAATGTTGTTTTGGTAAAAATCGGGCTTTCTTTTGAGACACCCTGTATTTCAATGATGCTTGAGAAATATTTTTTAAACAAAAATCGGTGACTTTTTTTTTCCTTAATGAAATTTTATTCTCCACATTGTCTTTGTTGATTAGGTCTCTCATTCCTTGGTTGCTAGACACCATTTGACCAACTTCTTTTAATTGTTTAGTATTAGTATTTGGTAGATGTATATGAGGTCTGTCAATAAAGCATCCAGCCATTTAATACTAATGATAAAATAACCCACCTGGGGTATTCCACTTGGGAGCTCATGCACTTATCTCAGCATCCCTCCACTTTTCAAAACAGTCTGCAGTTTTTCTCTTTCGGGATCACCATCATCTGCCAAGTTGCAATCTCCTTAATCTCGTCCACGGTCTGAAATCTATTTGGGAAAAGATAGTAGTCACAGAGAGCCAAATCTGGACTGCACAGGGGCTGACAGAGCTGGGTGATGCAATGTTTTGCCAGAAAACCTGCACGAGACATTAGGAATGGGTGAGCTCAGTCATGGTGAATGCCATAGTCACACAGTACACAATCTCACTTAATAGCATCTCACTGCGGACTGAGTTACTCGATAGGAGAGATTCTGTTCACACGGGTGCAGTAAGGTCCCCTCTGATAGGTTGCCAAGTTAGATCACAGCTGAGTTACCTAGTCTTCTGATAATAAATGACCTCCGTTTTGTCTCTACAGACGACAGAACGATACTGGAGTGTCCCCTCCAGGGCGCATTCCTGGGCGAAGCATTTGGAGATTCTGGGATGACCAGTCATCAGAATCTGCTCTCAGCCTTGCTGATGTAGTCCAGTGGAAAGCAGAGATCGATACGTCTGGCATTAGCTTGGCTGCAGGAGCTGCCAGAAGGATGTCAAATTGGTCGTCAAATTGGTCGTCAAACCGCCTTGTTTGAAATCAGAGACTGGTTGCCTTCCCAACCTGCCCTGCTATTTTACCCATAGCTGGGGAGGAGAAGAGATGGATTCATGCCTTTCCCAAGGGCATTAGTGTGAAGTGAACATAAACAGCCTTGACCAGAGTTTGAACTCGGGTGTACGATTCCATTGTCAGCACCGTTACCGCTACACTAATCGCTCTTCTTCTTCTGATAATATAACAATTAAAAACAATTTATCTGCTGTGAAAAACCATACAAAATTATATATTATATTATATTATATAATGATATAATTTTGGTGTTTGTTATTGTCTCCAATGTTTTCAAAATTCTGGATCTCCTTACCAAGCAGATTTCAGTGATACGAGGCTGAAAAAATTGCTTGTCCTGTTACCAAGCCCGGTAAATAGATTCAAAAATTTTAATCGAAAAAAGCCACGCTGCTTTCCCCTTTCGTTTAAATACAAAAAGAAGTTTTTTTTCTTAACACCGAGTACACCAGTTCATTTTTGGCTACCCAGTCTAACCCACCCTTCGTCAAATAATTGATCTTTTTCAGACTTGAAATGTTTATATCCTTGCTAGATACTTTAAGTTGCTTAGCTAGTCGACTGACCGGCTAGCCAACTGACCGACTGGCTGGTTGTCCGACCAGCTGGCTTGCTGACCAGTTAGGTGGTTGCTTCTCTCCTCATTTCGTCTGACCCTCACTTATTTCCACGCCTATTGATTTCCCGACGGTATGCAGGGCCACCTTTGCAATTCTGTGCTTCGTCCTTCTCATTGATGGTGGCAGACACGTATCGTTGGCACGTGTGTGCACAATGCCAACGCAACCTGATCTTGCTCCAGACAGCCATTTTGGAAACACCACATCTTATAGGATGAATCTTTTGTCCTGCTGTTTCTTTTACTGTCCTTTTTAGTTTTCAACAAACACACACACACACACACACAAACACACACACGTATATGTATATGTATGTATGTATGTATGTATGTATGTATGTATGTATGTATTGAGATGGAAAAAATTATTTTTATTGAAGTATTTAAGAAATGTTGGAGTATAAGAGGAAAGATACAAGAAAAATTGTAGAGGACAAAAGGACACACAGGCACACACACATATATTTTATATATATATTTTTATATGTCGGTGTGGAGGTGTGGGACAGTGTAATAGTTATCAGCGTAGAAAATGACATCGGTGGAACAAGTTTGAATTCCATCTGAGACTGCTTTTGTTTTCTCGGCACTGATACTCTTGGGAAAGGCATGAATCCATTTCTCCCTATGTTCTATCCCATCACTAGATATCTTGACGAAATGTCTCATCATTGGCATGATTGATGTAGAAAAGAGTGGGGGTATGAGCTCTTTGGCAAATCACTCTCCCATAACTACTTTACCTGCTCAGGCAGTAGCAGCAAGAAGCTGTTGTCAACATAGTCTAATCGAGAGGGTTGGTGAGTGCGCACTTTGGCAAATCACTCTCCCATAACTATCTCTCCTGCTCAGGCAGTAGAAGTAAAATCTATTACCTTCATAGTCATCATAGTCCAATCAACAGGGTTGGTGATGAGCATTTTGGCAAACCACTCTCCCATAACTATCTTTCCTGCTCAGGCAGTAGAAGTAAAAAGCTATTACCTCCATAGTCATCATAGTCCAGTCAAGAGGGTTGGTGAATGAGCATTTTGGCAAACCACTCTCCCATAACTATCTTTCCTGCTCAGGCAATAGCAGCAACAAGCTGTTACCCCTATAATCAACCCTGACAGGATCTTTATGTGGATGAATTTGCGTGTAGAGATTTATGAATATTTGTATGTTAGAATGTATACATATGGCTATATATCTGCAGACGTTTGTTTTACTAAGACATCTTTGACACAAGACTAGACTCAGTGCTGGATTTATGGGGGGGGGGGGACAATTTCTCCGAGCCCCCTCTATACAAAAATATAATAATTAAAATATTAGTTTCTTTAATAAGAAATCAATTAATAATTACTGCTTGGAATTCATTCTGGAAATAATTTCATTATAACGACTTCAATTGTTTGAAAAAAATCAGAGATATCATAAAATCCATTAGAAACCTCAAATGGCAATGGGCAAGCCATGTTGCAAGAATATTAGACAACCGCTGGATATCACGGCTCACAACATGAATTCACAGTGATCATATGCGAAATTGTGGCCAGCAGAATATAAGATGACATGACGAATTAGACAAGTTCAGAAAGTATTGGTGCCGTAACGCCTGCGATCCAGAGGTCTGGCAAATCTTGGGGAAGGTCTATGTCCAATGATGGATGTTAAAAGACTGATGATGAAGAATTCAGGTCTACAGTAATTGGAGTATGGGTTACAAAAATAAAGCAATACTGCTAGCTCAGTAGGAGGGACCACACTTCTTCATAGAGACACTATTTAACTTACACCTTTATTTATTTATTATTATTATATTATTATTTTTACATGTTTGAAATATGTATATATAAATTGTCAGTTCCAATTACATGCAAGAAAAGGACTTTGATGTGTAATTCTTGTGATTTGCCGTGTATTTTAATTTCTGTGTATGAGGGGCCCACCAAACCTGAAGTGCACAGGGCCCCCAAAGGTCTAAATCCGGCCCTGGCTAGACTGAACACCAAATAAGGAATGAAATTACTAACACTTGTTTGTGAGATGTCTGTTGTTGATAAGACAGGCAGATGTGCCAAAGTTAGGCACGATATGAAGTTTGAGAAGAAAAGTTGATTGATTATTGAAGAAATCAGTTAATTAAACAATTTAAAATATTTGTTGTTAATATATAGATATTTATATATACATATATTCTGAAGACATCACTCGCAGCAACGAAATGCATAAAGATTTATCTTCGTGATAACAAACATGTTTGAGATATAACACGCTTTTCTCATTCTTTCTCTTCCACATTGTCTAACCACATCCACCATTCTGTTGGATTCCCTCACATCCGTACAACAAACATATATCTGTGTGTAGGTGTATAAATTATTTTTTACGTGTGCTGTGGACTCTGTATTGAACGTGGGATTTTTTCATCATATCTAACATTCATATACATATTATAATTATCATATATATACATGCATATATATGTGTGCATGCATTATGTGCAAGTGTTTATGCTTATATATTTATGTATATTTATAAGTGTCTGTGTGCACATATATATATGTGCATGTATATATACACATATATATATATATATATATTCAATGGAAGAAAGAAGACTGAACTCGATTCCCTTACAGTGACAGACTGTTTCACGTTTATTACGATTTTCAAACTGAACTGAAATACACTACCCGGCTACCTGGGTTTAATATTTACAGTAAACTCCATGTTAAATGTGGAGTTTACTGTAGATATTAAATATTTATAAATTTCTTTATTCACATTTACAATGCATGCCACGGTTTAGCAGTCGTTCACACCGGCGCCGGGCAAATATATGTTGTTATAATTATCATATTCTATCGGAAATACTCCTACCTACCATGAGAACTTTGTTAGCTCAATCGGTAGAGCAGAACCTGCGTATAAGTTTGCTTCTAATGTGGATGCGGGTTCGATCCCTGTACAGAGCACGTTCCTTTATTCACATTTATGATTTATGCTGCTTGTTTAGCACTCGTTCACACTGGCACCAGGCAAATATAGGTTCTCAACTAATAAATGTCTTTATAATTATCATATTCTGTCAGATATAAAATTATCCATTATTTCATATATATATATGTGCGTGTGTGGAGACATGGGTGTGTCTATATTATTGTATATGTTCATTAAAAAAGTATGTCCTTCCCTACCTAATCAATTTCAGGTTAGCTGTCTTCATCCTATAAAATATCTTGGTAGCAAAAGGTCATACAGTTCATCTTACACTCACACCTACACACCCAGATTCACGCAAACAAAAAAGTTTGAAAACAACACCAAATATAACAGAGGTTTATGTGTGTATATACATTCTTTTATGTGTGTAGAGAACGTTTATGTATATGTATGTTCAGATATTCAAACCATTTATCTTTCACATACACCAAAGAACACAGATACACTGATGCTGGCAAACTTATGAAAATATCCACTTTTATACCAGATTTATGTGGTCTTTATGTATCCCTGTTGACAAAAACTCAACAAAAACCTTGTTAAAAACTGTCAAACAAAACTGTAACCAAAATTGTCCAAATAGGTTTCTTGAATTTTTGAGTTGGCTGGCTGGCTATGTATATTTGTATATATCATGTGTACTGGCCCCACCAATGGAGCTAGAGGGCTGAAAATTTCAACATTTACTCCTTGTTATGACTAGAAAAACGTTTTTTGTTTTTTGTTTTTTTAAATCCCCCTAAATAGGTTTTTAGTGGAGGTTTAAATTTACAATGTTGGTTTATGCTAAATTGATCCCTTAGTTTGTGTCCGCTTGTTTTTTTAGGAAATTCAGAGTTTTTTAGTTATCACTGCCCAGGCCTCACCAATGGAGCTAGAGGGCTGAAAATTTCAACATTTACTCCTTATTATGACTAGAAAAAACGTTTTTTGTTTTTTAAAATCCCCACTAAATAGGTTTTCAGTGGGGGTTTAAATTTACAATGTTGGTTTATGCTAATTGATCCCTTAGTTTGTGTCCGCTTTTTTTAAAATTCAGACTTTTTTAGTGATCACTGCCCAACAAAAGGCGAGAGAAGTAACTTATTCATTGATCACCCCTTTTTCCAATTTTTAAATTTATTATGTAGTCATTTTCAGTGGTATGACTAGAAAATATCCAGCTATTTAATAATAATGAAAAAAATATTGCATTATGGTGTACATTTTTATGTGCAGCCTCTGAGCATATTGTAGTTAATCCATTAGTGATGCGGACAAAATCAAGGAACGAAACAAAAAACAAAATTGTTCGACAAAGAGAGAAGAGAGTCTGCGTTATGATATACTGCCACATGAAGTCATTTCCGGGCCAACAGCTGGGTAGAAGTGGAAGTGACCCCGGGGACCTTAGGAAATATGCATATACGTGGGTGTCCAAAAACAGCATGTTGAAACCGGAAATAACACACCGCCGTGGGTGTTGGATGCCCTTAAGAGAGAGAGTCACAGGCCAGCAGATCAGAGAGACAGAGACAAGCAGAAGACACAGAGCAGAGAGCCGAGACAGGAAGCCGGGTCAAAAGGCACAAGGCCGGGTCCCCTCTTGGGAACATGAAAAAGTAGCCCATGTTGCATTGTGGTGTACATTTTTATGTGCAACCTCTGAACACATTGTCGTTAATCCATTAGTGATGTGGACAAAATCAACAAAGACTGAGAGAGAGAAGAGAGTCTGTGTTATGATATACTGCCACAGGAGGTCATTTCTGGGCCAACACCTGGGCGGAAGTGGAAGTGACCCTGAGGACCTTAGGAAATATGCATATGCGTGGGTGTCCAAAAACAGGATGTTGAAACTGGAAATAACACACCGGCGTGGGCGTATAGAAGCCCATAAGAGAGAGAGACACAGGTGAGCAGATCAGAGAGCCAGATCAGAGAGCCAAGACAGGTAGCAGCCGGGCTGGAAGGCACAAGGCCAGCTCCCCTGTTTGGAGGAGCGGTCTTGGGCACCCCTTATCTCTCTCCCACTCTTCATTCTCTGCCACTGACAATGTAATCTTATGAAATAAAAATATGTTCTCATATTTTTATAAAGATGTTTCGAGTCTTCCTTTCTCGCCAAGTTCACGATTTTCCTCCTGCGGACCAAGGCACTATACAACATCTGAAAGAGGAATGAAGTACCAAGCTTTTGCTGCACCACTTGTTACGAAATGCACTGTATATGCCATAATATCTATGGCTCAGCGTTAAACTATTGATGGAGGAGTAGTTGTGATGGGAATCGTAAGTTGCATGCCACGTGTTAAGAAGGACAAAAACAATATTTCCTGCATCGTGAAATCAAAGGCTGGTTTTATTTCCTCTAGTTCTCTTTCCCAAAATATCAAGGGCAACTTTCTGTTTTTGATATAGAAACTTTGGACAAGGATTTTATCAAAAAGATCCGAGGGAAGCATATAGTATCGAAGTCCCTAATATT
>VCCN01004840.1:1336988-1347978 GCA_006491835.1 Architeuthis dux
TGTCCACAATAATTCGTCTACATGAATTGTGTATTAAAAAAGTAACCTAATTCGCACACTAATTGACCCACCAAGGGTCGATGTGCTGTTAAACAAAACAATCAATCAATCGATCAATCTGTAGCATCTGTTCTTCATTGAACTGTTCTAGAACAAAAGGAAGGAGGGTAATTCTAAAAAACAAACAATCTTACTTTAAGGTAATGAGTGTGGTTGATTTTATAAGCATTCCAAATTATATCCAGATCACTTTCAATTCGGCAAAGTAGGACGACTTCACCGTCAAAAAAAGATTGCATCATAAGGACTGATTTGACCGATCATCGCTAAAGAAGCTAACATTTTTTTTACTTTCATACTAAGCTGGCAGGGCAATGACTGTTGAGATTTAGTAAAAAATGATTATTTTATTTTTTTTATTAAATCAAGTATTGTAAACGAATTTTATTAATATTTGACTACTATTTACATTCATCCTAATTTTTAGTTTGTTTAATCATAATTTCAGTAAGGCTGGCACGGCAGTATTATTGTTTTGGTTTTAGTAAAAAAAGTGATTGATTATTTTATTATTTAATTTTATTTAGACAAAGTATTGTAAACCATTTTTATTAATTTTTAACTACTATTTACCTTCATCTTAACTTTTAGTTGTTTTTTTAATTACGCAATGTAAATTCATGCTAAATTGGTTTCTTAGTTTGTGTCCAGCAGCATTCACACTTTTGTTCTGAAAATTCACACTTTTTAGTGACCACTTCTCAACAAAATACAAGAGAAGTAACTTATTCATTGGTCACCCCTTTTTCCCATTTTCTAATTGATCACTCCCAACACGGCATGCTGCCAAATGTCCTTGGTCACGTGATAGTTTCTATTGAGTTACTAACCAGACCATTTTCCTTATTAGTTTAATCCCACCCCAACTAAACTGAAGCCGACAAAATGGTGCAATTAACTACCATCAAAAAACGCCTATTTCATGTAGATTCGAGTACATAAAAAATTGTGTTGAAACTTTTCTGTTTATATATTCTGATGATAAAATGGATGAAAATTAATTATTATTAAAATTCACTTATGTTGTAAATCAATCTTTATTATTATTGAATGAAGTACCACTTTTTATTAAATTTTAGTTGTATAAAAACAACTAAAATTAGTGTTATATAGCGGGGTGTCCTGGACTTCATTATAAACGAAACTCGAAGACTTACTTGTAAAAATATCTGGACATATTTTTATTACACAACATACATACTTGTCGGCCGGAGAGTGTAGAGTGGGAGTGAGAAGATAAGGAGAACTGCCAGGCTGTCCCCAGCAGGGGCAAAGGTCTCGTGCCTTAACGGCTCCGCTGATGTCTGTCTGTCTTCTTTGAGTGTCGAGATTTCTGTCCGCTTCCCAGGGATACGCCGTTCAGGTCTGCTTTTCTAGTTTCTCTAAGGCCTACGTGATGTGATACGGTGTCAATCACCGGTCCCCATTTCCTGTTTACAACCTGATGCAATATACCCATCTCCTAAGGTGATCGAGGTCACTTACATTTCCGCCACAGGTGTTTGGATACGTAAATCATAACATTAGGAAGAAGTTAAAAACTAGTCAAATTTAATAAAAAGTGGTACACTTATGTTTAAATAATATGATTTTTCCAAAGGATTTTAATACACTTATACACACACACACGCATATACCTGTCAAGTTTCAATGTTGAAAATGAGTAAGAATTGTGTGACCCCCCACACACACCCACAATGGGGAGGGGACTTGGAAAATCATGTATCCAAGATTGGCTAAAATTGTGTTTCAGGGCAAACCAGCTACTTAAATTAAGTGTTGTCTAAAAGTCTATTTAAAACATGTTTCAACAGTTTTGTATGTGATCTTTCAAAATAATGTGAGTTCTAAAGACCTATAAAAATATTTAAAATAAAATTAAAAATCTAAATAAATCTAACACTTTTTATAAAATGCGTGAGAATTTTCCGTTCATGCTTGTGAGACTGCGAATGTATAAAAATGCATGTGTCTCGTGCAGAGTGCGTGCTACTTGGAAGGTATACAAACACACATATACAGAAAGAGAGAGAGAGTGGTGCGGGAGAGACAATAATGAATGCATGATTTTTTATAGGAAAAAAGAGCTTGGAACCAATTTCTTTATTTTATAACAAACGTCTCACATTTTCCCAAATAATAAGCCAAAGATTTCCATGAGAATTTAAGTCATAGGTTTCTCAGCATTTTTTTACAAATCAATATACTTGTGCTCATTAAAATCCTACATTTGTGTGTGTGTTTTTTCAAATATTTTACAAACTGTCAAGTTTTCAAAATTGCTTCAAACAATATGAGTGAATGAAAGAATGATGGAGCTGTTTTTGACTGATAACTAAGCAATTAAAGATCAAAGAAAAGGCTTTATGTTTTTACAAGGAACTTGAAAAAATAAACCATTTGATTTCAAGTTTTCTTGTTTTTGGTTCTCCCGAAAAAGATATATCACTGTCGGTTCAAAGGAAACCTTCACTCCACCCATTTTAGTACCCTATTCTCAACAGCTTCCTTTTATTGCAATACTGGCTCTAACATCTAGCACCTAAGAAACCTCCATGCAAATGAAAAGGATCTGTGTTATCGTTATGCATATATATATATCTGCGCTCATGGGTGTATGACAACTTTCTAGGGCACCCCTAAAAATATTTGAGATATCAAAACAACCTTTTTGTATGTTAAACTAGACCCAATTACAAGACATTTACAGTTGCAAGTTTTCTGAACAAGCTAATTTAATGGGGTGTGGTTTGCCTCAAAACAGTTTCTGTCTTTGTTCAAGCACAAGTGTACTTTGCAAAGCTTGCAGACCACATTGGTGTGGATTATGTGGTTTTTGTGGCTACAATATTTGCATGTGGCTGTTAAGGAGGGCAGAGAGCTAGATTTGCCTGAAATTTTACACAGATTGAAAACACAAGTTCTAATTTCCAATGAAATGTCTTTTTATCAATTGACAATACACAGTAAAAATCACACAACTTGAAAGAAATATGGTTTTGTGCATTTATTAAGCTAAAATATCAATTGCCCAAATCTCCCCCAGTTTTTTCCTGAATTTGGGAGTGCAGTTGCCCCCCCCCCCCTCGTACACTTATCTCTGCTTGGACAAGTACAACTGCATCTATAAAAGTAGCTTATATTTTTTACCACATGAGTATTACAGATTTTACAATATTTGATGGATCATTGAAACTTGAACTACTTAGATAACGGTTCTTCAGATGATTGAACTCTTTCTTTTTGTTTGTGTTGTAAACACAACATTTTGGCCGATCAATTCTTCGGCCTTCTTAAGGTGGAATTCAATCGTCCGAAGAACCATTTGAATATTAATGAGCCTTCTCAAAACTATAGAAAATACTTAGATAACTTTGCTTACAATTAGCAATGTTTCTTCTTTTAAATGAGTTAATTACAAGGCCTACCATAAATTAGATTAGATTAAAAGATTCTTCATTCATTCTTTTGGCGAATGGAGCAAATATTTCTTACAATAAAAATAATTATATACAAGTTTTGAACGTTTTTTTTCTCATCGCGTATTGCTTTTTCGTCAAAAGCTTGGAAAGTACTATTATTGTAGTACAGAAAAATAGTTACCAGGCACATTTTATTTATTATTTTTTCCTATGTTATAAAGAATTTAGTCATATTTTATAGTAAACTTACTTAAGACAATCCAATGTAAGTGTAACATGAAAAACTATAAATTTTGAATAAACTACAAATTTCTGTGTTAAATTTTCTTTTTAATTTTTTATAGAAAGCAAAACTGCTTACAGCTCATTCCAATTTTGTCGCCTCCAGTCAGATACTCGATTCACATGGTTGTGAGGCCAGTTATACGGTAGGCCTTGGTTAATTGCATTCAGTTTTAATAGGCTGGCATCTAATGGATCAAAGCTCCTAGTTACTATCTTTATCTTTGGAGATAGCCGGGAGATATTAAACATATGATAGCTCTTCAAAGAGTGTCTCAGATGATTGATCTCCTTCTTATTGTGTATGTTGTTCACACAACGTTTCGGCCGATCTGTTATACGGCCGTCTTCAGTTGAACTATATGAATGTAATGGTAGTACACAGAATACTTTTTTTTAATCCTACATTATAAGCGTTGCTGCTATCGAAAAATCTTTTACAATCGGATATCACATCTGAAGAAGGCCATAGAATGGATTGGCTGAAATGTGTGAACAACATAAAAGATAAGAAAGAGTTCAATTGTCTGAAAAAATCATTGAATGCTAATGACCCTGACTACTAATTCTTGACTAATAGCAATCTCTTTTTTCTGATTTTCAATACATTCACATTATACATTCACATTATACATTCACCTTATACATTCAATAACTCTGTTCTGTCAGTAATGCTTGCATTAATTTCTAACTACTGACAATCCCTTTCGTCTTGATTCTCAGTGTATTTCTAATGTAAAAACCATTAGGAATGCATTTACATTATACATATAATAGCCCTGCCCGTAAATATCCACAGTTGTTACAAACAATGATGGGAACCCAATGAATTGTTTCGTGAAATGGAGACAAAAATCATTGCCTCATGAGTGGTGTGACACAAGAAGCAACTTTGCTTTGTTTTTTGTTAGACAATTTGATACAATACGCAGATGAAAGAGCATGACATTTTATGTCAATCAAATTGTTTAGGAACATTTCCATAGCTGTTTTAATATCAAAGCTTGTTTTTAAAACTATACAAAGGTAAACCTTTATACCAAATTCTATTGGTTGAGGCATATACAGAGATGAATATAAGGAATGGGAAAGGCCTTTGTCCAGCACTTTAATCGGCGGCGATGTTTGTTTATATTCTGGTAGTTTCAGGTTTTTAATAATTCTTTTGTTTTTATTAGATGAAGTATTATGAATAAGATGAAAGTCAAAAGTAGTCATAAAAATAAAAATAATGATTCATAATACTGTTTTTGTAAAAGTCTTTTGGTTTGGAGGAAACTATATAGAGAGGGTAGTTTCCATCTCTTCATGTGTTTTAAGAATTAGTCTATCAAGATGGTTCTGTAACGCATGCTGTGTTGGAGATGATCAATTAAAAAATTGGAAATAGGGGTGATCCATGAATAAGTTACCCCTCTCACCTTTTGTTGGGCTGTGATCACTAAAAAAGGTCTGAATTTTCAAAAAAACAAGCAGACACAAACTAGTGACCAATTTAGCATAAACTTACATTGAATATTGAACCCCCCTCTAAAAAAACTTATTATGGGGTTGGGGGGAATTTTCCAAAAACAAAAAAAAAGATTTTTCCTTCTCGTTGAGGGGAGTGTGTGTGCAAAATCGCAGGTTTCTACTATGAATAGGCAAAGTCTGGAATACATAGATAGATGCATATAAATGTCAGAACACATGAATAATCTAAACCCAACAATAAACCAGTGTTGTGGGTAGTGGTGATTGATGTTTAATTAGAATGTATTCATTAACATACGTACCATCTCTATCAATAACTTCCTTCTAACGAAGTACATGTTCCACAATACCGTTTTTATAAAATTTGGTTCAGAGGAAAACAATATAGAGAGGGTAGTTTCCATCTCTTCATGTGTTTTAAGAACTTGTACATCAAGACGGTTCTGTAACCTCTGGAATAGGTAAGAATATTCAACTGCTTAGGTATATTCACTATTATCGTAATCTTTGAATTATAAAAATGCCTATTAAGTGCCTATTGCTTCCATACTATGGTTCTGAAGATAGTTCTGTAAACACTGGAATAGATAGGAATATTCAATTGCTTAGGTATATTCACTATTATCAGAATCTTTGAATTATAAAAATGCATATTGCCTCCATACTATAGTTCTGAAGATGGTCCTGTAAACACTGGAATAGGTATTATTCAATTGCTTAGGTATATTCACTATCATTGGAAGCTTCGAATTATAAAAATGCCTATTAAGTGCCTATTGCCTCCATACTATGGTTCTGAAGATGGTCCTGTAAACATTGGAATAGGTGGTTATCAGATGGAACAGGATATGGAAAATGAGGAGGGTGTGCATTATTTTCCCAGCCGAGGTCTTCTATCTTTTCAGATGTGATCTCCACTGTATAGGTCCATGCATTATCATGATGGAACACCACACCTCTTTACGATTGATCAAATTACCTTCAAAGCAGTGTTCAAACACACTGACAATAGATGTCTGCTGTAATCGTAACATTGACTGATAGCAGCTCAAAGTTGACCACACCAATGCAATTACGTCAAACACTTAGGAAAACTTTCCTTTGTTGGAGGTCCATTTTGGTTTGTGCTTTTGCCTATTCGCTTCCAGTAGGCCATTGTCTGCGCTGCTTTATATTCTTGTAAAATATCCATTTTTCAACTCTAGTTTCTTATCTGTCCAAAAATGGCAAGATGTGTTCATGACTGCAGAGATGCGCCAGAACATTTATGTATGTGATTGATTAATCGATTTCGACACCCTGTACAGCTTTTTATGCAATGCAAACATGTACTAGTATGTACTGTTAGTATTTAGGCATTTTTCTTAGAGTCTTTCTTCCTTTCTTTTCTTCTTTCTTTCCTGCTTATTGCCTGTCACCCCCTCTCTCACTACCATTTCTATCACTCACTCTCTAATCCTCCTTTGTTTATGTATGTAATTGATTAATCGATTTCGACACCATGTACAGCTTTTTATGCAACGCCACCCCCCTCATGTTACTTTTACCAACCTTCTGAGTATTTCTACAAAGTTTTAATAAATTCTGTTTACGCATCTTAGAGGAGACAGCAAATAAAATAAACACCATTTTTGCTCTGGAGGCGCAATATATATCTGCGGAACCCTGGAAAATCTAAAAAGTAATGTAAAAAGATTTTTAAAATGATGTAAAAAAAATCTAAAAGATAATCTTTAAAAACTTTGAAGTGGTGTCTTTAGTTGAATCATAGTGTGACTTATTTGTTTACTAACATCTACTAATATGTACTGTTATCATTTAGGCATTTTAGAATAGTGAAAATATCATTCAATCTATCGCTATCAGATTTTAGACATTACTCTTGGGATGATAGAAATAGATGGAAATCAGATCATTATTATCGGGTGAGAGCAATTTTTTGCGAAAGGGAAACCATATGTGAATTTTGCACACATATAGAGGAGATTGGGGCGAGTTGGTACATTTTTCACTTACTGTAACTTCTTATGAAATTAATTCATTAAAACACAAATGTGACCAAAAGTTACTATGAAAAAGAAACTTCCTTGGATTAGAAACCTGAAACATTTGTCAAGTTTATTATATAATCATTTAAGCATTCGGAAAAAAGTGTACCAAACTACCCCACCAGTGGGGATAGTTGGTACAATCTGATTGGGAAAGTTAGTTCTCTTGCTAGCAGGTACAGATGTGGTTAATATATTGTTATAATTGAGAAATATAACATTTTAAACCAGACAGAAGAATGTATTTAAGTAAAAAGTAAGATTTTAAGAATATAATGACCACCTGGTAGGACAAGTGGAATCATATGTGAGTGGACCTCAATGATGCATTGTAATAAGGTGAAAGATGGAAAAAAGAACAATAAGAAAAGAATGACGACACCAATGACTTGTTTGAAGTTTGTTTGGTTATTTTGCAGGCTTTTTGTTTTTCCTCTGCCTCAATTGCATACAATTACAGGGGTGGCATTCATCTTACCGAAAACCACCTTGCCGAAATTCGGTCTTACCAAACGTTGATTGGACATTTTTTTCAGAGTGTACTAATTATCTTAGACACCACTTAACTGTAGCCATGTAGAATCATTGTTCATTGGACGGCGTACATTATTTTAACATATTTTGGTGAAAACTTATGAAATTTCTAAGATCGAGTAGCAGCAGGGGTGAAAAAAACAATTACTTCTGATTTTTTGATTTTTAAAACCTCGTCCGAAAAAGCAAGATTAATTTATTTTTTAAATTTACATTTTTTAAGAATTTCAAATGTTTTTAATAAAATACAAATGGCAAAAAAATAAAATAAATAAGAGAATTCATAAAAGAAAAACAGAAGTAAATACATAAATTATACTGTTAGTGCTGCTTCATTTTATAATTTTCATCAAAATATGTTAAAATAATCTACGCTGTAGCAATAAATGCTTTTTTTATTTTTCATAAATCACATAAAGACACATACAATCATAAATAAAATCCTTTTTTTTTCTTCACAAATCTTACACGATATATGTTATAAGTACTAAATCTTATTGTAAATAAATACCAGATTTACAATAGATGCTTTTGTTTTCATAAATTGTAAACATTAACATACCCCCATTGCAGTAATTTTAGAAAGAAAACAGTTAACCAGTGTTTATGGTAAATAGTACACTCTGAAAAAAGTGAACAATCAATGTTCAGTAAGACTGACTTTCGGCCAGCTGATTTTCGGTAAGATGAACCAGACTCCAATTACAGCATACCGAGTAGCTCAGATTACAATGCATCAACCAGACCCAAACACATGGTTTTCTTTACATTCTATTCCAAGAAAAAGTTCTGACAAGCTGCTTGAAATACAGTATATATACTGTTTATTGCCACTTCTCATAAACATAATTTCATATATAAACATATTTATATATAAACAAAAGTAAGAAAATTTAGTTATCCTTGCTTAACTGGGGCTTTCAAAACGGATAGCTATAAAATGGCTAACTTCTGTTTAACTTTAGCAATATGGCAACTTTCGTTTAACTTTTACGAGTTATGGTTATGAGATATTGTTTAGAGTTACTGGCCGGTAGGGTTATGAGTTTTTATATTACAAAAGATTTATATTACAAAAGAAGCAATGCAAAACTAACAAACAATTGTTGTATAAAGAAAAGACAATTTTATTTTTAGTCAAAGAAGAAACAATGTAACTTATTTATTTTAAAGAAAAAATGTTATCTTATTTTATTTTGCTTAACCATCAAAGAATAATGTTAAATTTGAATTTAAAAATAATAATTCTGAATTCTGTTGTTATTATTTGCTTTATTCTGTTCTCTTGTTTTTTTGTTTTTTTGTTTTTTTTTGGTGGGAGAAGTTGTTAATTAATAGTATAAAAATACATATAAATAAATATATATTAATAAATACATACAATGGTGTTCCTGTCATGTAATATTTAACTTTATTTAATCCTGTCTCTAATACTTAATTTAATTGAATAATTTAATATTTTTTGTAAATATTGACTAGCATAGAAGTTTAGTCACTTCTGCCCGACTGTTTTTCTTACAGTTTTTCCTTTCTTTTTCTTCTTTCTTTCCTAGCTGCTACTTATTGCTTGTTACCCCCTCTCTCACTACCAGTACTATCACTCACTCTCACTCTCTAATCCTCCTTTTGTTTATGTATGTGATTGTCACCCTGTACAACTTTTTATGCAATGCCACACCCCTCATGTTACTTTTACCATCCTTCTGAGTATTTTCAAAGTTTTAATAAATTCTGTTCACGCATCTTAGAGGAGATAGCAAATAAAATAAACACCATTTTTGCATGTAGATGCAATATTTTGGTCATTTCCTTAACCTCGATTCCGAGCAAAGCTCGGAATTGACAAGATGCAAACAATCAAATTAATGAGCCTGTGAGCATTGTAACATGAAGTACAAATGAAGTGCTTCAAAGAGTTTTTGTTAACGTTCATGTTACTCAAGTTACCAATTAATGCTTGTTACTGCTGGGGTAACGACAACAGGGAGAAACATGAGAAAGGAATGAAAATAGAAGATAAGAAGAAAAAAATAAGGGGTTGGACAAGAAAGGAAACAAGGAGTGAAGAGCAGTGGTGGAAATGGTGGGGGTGGTGGGTACAGCATATACATTCCTCTCAATTTCCAGGTTTTTTGTATATTCAATATCTACTAATGGAGACATTACTGTATAACCAATTCCCCAAACCCAGCCGTACTGTATACCTAGTTCCCAAAACCCAGCCTTACTGTACACCTAGTTCCCAAAACCCAGCCTTACTTTACACCTAGTTCCCCAAACCCAGCCGTACCATATACCTAGTTCCCCAAACCCAGCCTTACCATATACCTAGTTCCCAAAACCCAGCCTTACTGTACACCTAGTTCCCAAAACCCAGCCTTACCCTATACCTAGTTCCCAAAACCCAGCCTTACCATATACCTAGTTCCCCAAACCCAGACTTACTGTATACCTAATCCCCAAAACTCAGCATTACTGTATACCTAGTTCACATAACCCATCCTTATCATATACTTAGTTCCCAAAACCCAGCCTTACCGTATACCAAGTCCCCAAAACCCATCCATACCGTATACCTAGTTCCCAAAACCCAGCCTTACTGTATACCAAGTCCCGAAAACCCAGCCTCACTTTATACCTAGTTCCCGAAAACCCAGCTTCACCGTATACCTAGTTCCCCAAACCGATTTCCATCACTTGTGAAGATTCCAGTTCTTACCCCTCAGCAGTACACGTTCTGTAGCCAAACCCCTACCATCCCTGCCCCTTCCCAACCTATCTTTATTTCCCCATCATTTAGTCTCTAACAAGTTCTCTCACACATCAATGACTGTCAGATTAGACGAGGGAGGTGCAATAAGAATTGTCAGGGGTGGCTACTGGCCAAAAATACCTTGAATAGTGTTGGACTGTATTCAGCAACAAAATTACCAACCAAAACTACTATCCGGTCTGTAATTATCTACTCCATGGGGCAAGGAGGGGTGCCTTGCCGTTCAATATTCAAGTTTTCTGGGAGGCAGACTATATTACCATCAAAATCTGCCTCTACCTACAAATGTGGCCATTTTCTTCAAGGTTCTGCTTCTTATAATGAAAAGGAGTTATTTATCTTATGATTCAATCCAACACTCAGAATAGCACAGAGAGCCATAGAAAGAGCAATGTTAG
>VCCN01004840.1:1448368-1459896 GCA_006491835.1 Architeuthis dux
CTTCAAATATGTTACTTAAATATAGCACTTCAAATATGGTACTTAAATATGGCACTTCAAATATGGTACTTAAATATGGCACTTCAAAGTGGTACTTCAAATATGGTACATAAATATAGCACTTCAAATATGGTTCTTAAATATGGTACTTAAATATAGAACTTCAAATATGGTACTTAAATATGGTACTTCAATATAGTACTTCAAATATGGTTCTTAAAAATGGTACTTCAAATATGATACTTAATTACTTGCACTTTAATTTGATAATTTTTCGCTCATTTTAATTATTTACGCTTAGAAACATGGTCAAAATTTTTTAAAAGTTTGTTTGTTTTAATTATTTTAATTTATGAAATGAATGGGAAAAGAACATAATGAAACAACTCCAGCTGATAGGGGGGGAAAAAACTCTCATTTTAATTAAACATCAAATTTATAACTTGACTCATTGTAACTGAAAATGACTTTACAATGCAAATTAGAATAATTGGTTTGTTTTATATTTTTGGTTTGTTTGTCTGTTCTTAGAATTGGTAATTAAGATTTAAATGATTCAATCTGATCTGATTGATTATTTCAGATCAGATTGGATGAAGTCTAAGGGGTGTGATTTCTTTATTTGTCTTGAACAGATGACCTAAAACCAGAGGGAAAGAAAATGAAAGCCTATAGTAAATCAATCTTTTTTGTTTCTTTCTAGATTAAAAGGTCAATAGGCTAACAGTAACATTTTCAACAAGTGCTGAATGAACGTTTAAAACTCTAATAATAGATTCTCAAGAAATGTTTTTTGTTAAGATTTTTGCTTGAACTGGGTTGGAAGTCATATGTCGATTTACCAAAAGGTCTTTACAAGAAATGATTGATTTAACTCAGTGCTTCTCAATGTTGGTGCGAGCGCCCCCTTAGGAGGTGCTGGTTTGTTTCAAAGGAACGTTGAGGTGACTAAGGGCCTTAAGGGGGCGTTTGAACTTTTAGAGGGGGCGTTATGGAGATTCTATAATTCTGATTTACAAATGGCTGTTGTTTAGTAGTATCTGCTTACAAACAGGAAGGGATTAGCATTAGGCCGTTATTAAATGCTAACTTCGCTAACCATTTCTTCTATACAAGTAACTGGCAAGTGGCAAATTATTTTGCTTAATACCCTGTAGTATTACTGTTATTCTATGGATAGACATTTTAAATTATCTCCCTTGCTGTTGTTTTCAAAAAGAGAATACTATATGTATCTGAAGTCACTGAAAAATGATTTTGGGAAGTGCTTTGAAGATCGGATTGATACGAAAATTCCTGTCTGGGTTATGAATCCATTTATTTGCAAGTTTGAAGAACAAGAAATCGACTTGCAGGAAGAAATCATTGTGTTTACTCCTCATATTTGAATTACAGGGGGGCGGCATTGACAAGTAACTAGGTGTTATAGGAGGTCATTGGGCTGAAAAAGGTTGAGAAACACTGATTTAACTCTTAGATTCATGAACCACTTGTAACCGCTGTGAGGCTCTTCGATGAATAGAATTTTTTAAAATGGGAATTCTTTTGTGAATTGTATTAAAGAAAAAGAAAAAATAAATTATCAAAAAGTGCAAGGGAAGTAACTTTAATCATAAGTTACTCCCCTTGATTTTAAGTTTAAAGATTCTATCAAATTTAAAAACATGCCCGTCAACTTTGATATAACACAATATAAACGCGCACACTTCTTAGGGTCTTCAATTCACTTTTATTTACACTCAAACGTTCACATCTACACGCTAGGATGTCGAACCGCTAACTGATTTAAACACAGTAAAATATCAGAGAAAAGGGAGAGTTCCACTACTGATCATTAACAAAGAAAGCTAACAGAGTTATCTTTCTTTGTATATGATATATTAACATAATTACAGAGATATCTTTCTTTCGTCAATAAAAAATGTAGAACTCTGAGGATAAGGGATGTGAGTTTGAGTCTCACAGGAGACTAATTCTTTATTTCTGATCTTCACTGCTTACTAACAATCATAGAATGAAGATCTGGGAGTTGCGATACAAAGCAACAGAAATTAAGATGAAAGAAATTAGTACTAGTCAAAATTAATAATCGACAATGCTTCATCTAAGAAATTCAAATACTAAAGAAAAGGTGGTTTTCAAATTAAAGATCAAACACATTTAGGACAATATATTCTGTCTGATGTTGAAGTTTTGTCATTTTAAAATCTTCATATCTTGCCTTTCAAGTTAAATGGATGATTTTGTGCAATATTATAAATGATAATTATAAAGACATTTATTAGTTGAGAACCTATATTTGCCTGGCACTAGTGTGAACAACTGCTAAACGAGCGGCCTAAATCGTAAATGTGAATAAAGAAATGATTTACAATTTAGGCTGCTCGTTTAGTAGTCGTTCACACTGGCGCCGGGCAAATATAGCTTCTCAATTGATAAATGTCTTTTATAATTATCATATTCTGTCGGATATAAAATTATCCATTATTTGATTTTAATGTTATAAATTTGTGTTTTAGAGTTCATGCCTCTCTGGGAGGCAAGAAATAATAAAAAAGAACCCTATAATTGAAACTTGCTTACTTCCTCACTCAGAGATCCACTCGTTCAACAAGTGTGTGTGGTCAATGCTACCCCTTGTATCATTTATTCTGTTTTATTTGCGGTCTGTATGTGCTCCTATAAATAACCAATGATGGTCACTTTTGCTCAACTGGTTCTAAGGATGATGTGAATAGTCATTGAAATATTAACAGAATCAATGACCCTCTTATTCTGATGTATCTTTTCATTAGATGAAGCATTGTCAACCATCATCAATTTTTGACCATTATTCTCTTTGATCCTAGATTTTGTTTATTTTCTTTTTATCCCAACTTAGATCGTCGGTGAGTGAATAGCTCAGTTCAGAAATAAAGAATACAGTCTAGGCAAGACTCAAACTCGCAAGGTCAAAGGGATGCTAGTTCAAGTCTTCCATTGAGCTTAATCTTTATTTCTGATCTGTTCTGTTCACTCATTGTTGTAGACTGACCATCTGAGCGAGCTGTGATGAAAAGCAAACAAAGAAAGATCAAAGAAAATACTAGTCAAAAATTGATGGTCACTTGTTCCTTGATCAAATATTAATAACAAACAAGTATATGTAGGGCTATTTGGTAGCCTTTATGATACTCAATAGGTGACATGGATTTTTCTTCTGTTAAACACAGCATCATCAAAAAGAGTTTCTTTTCAATCACCACTACCCACAACACTGGGTTTAGGTTATTCATGTGTTCTCACACTTATATATTTATTTATATTTATATGTATCTATCTATGTATCTGGACTTCGCCCAGATCTAACTGTTCATAGTAAAAATTTAATTTTGGACACACTCTCCCCTCAATGAGTAGGGAAAAATGTGTTTTGTTTTGAAAATTCCACCCCAAAATATGTTTTTAGTGGGGGGTTCAATTTACAATGTAAGTTTATGCCAAATTGATCCCTTAGTTTGTGTCCAGCAACATTCTCACTTGTTTTTTTTTACTCTTTAGTGATCACTGCCCACTGTTTAATTTACAAGGTAAAAAGAAGCATATATAGGTGGAGGTGATTCATAATTTCCCTTGGATTACTAGTTCAATCTATTTTATGTTTAAACAAGCTTCACCTACTCGTCTTTAATATTTAAACTTGAGACTTCTGACTTCCAATTTGATTTTCCAAAACTATATTATGGCCATAAATTGCAGTATAAAGCTTTTAGAATCTTTATTAATTTTCTTTTATATGATGCATTGTCAAATTAAATTAATAATGATAGTTGACAATTGTAATGAAATACACTCTGTACATGTGTTCACGCGTTTGGTGTATGTGACAAAAAGCCCACATGGTATTACAACGTTTAAAGGGGGCCCTGGTTTGAAAATAGAAAGGGGTTGAGATCTGAAGCGGTTAGCAACAGGTTGCACAAAGAGGCCCCCTGTCCTTCAGGGGTGAGGGAGGAGAGAGCCTGTTAGAAGCAGTTAGCTGTTTTAGATTTGAATCCGGCAGGTAATTGGCTCTTTCACCCGAACGGGTGAAAGGAGGAGGAAGAACCCTTGATTTTCTTAGTAGTAATTCAGAAAAGTTTGTTCTATGAACGGTTAGGGCTGGGCAAAGTCCGGATACATAGATAGGTAGATACATATAATTGTCAAAACACATGAATAACCTAAATCCAGCAATAAACCAGTGTTGTGGGTAGCAATGATTAAAAATAAAGATAATATTGTTGCTTATACTACTAGTATAAAAACAATAACAAATATGATGTTGAGAGAGATCAGGGAGGAATGATGGGTAGGTTTAAAGGTTAAATTTGATCTTCAGCCAACCATAAGTTTCTCGTAGCTCAGTTGATAGGAGCAGCTGTACATATAACCACGCTTCCTTGAGTCTCACTGAGAACTTATTCATTATTTCTGATCCACACTGTTTTCTCACTGCACTGTTGGCCTGAGGAGGTTGTGATCAAAGGAACTGAAAAATAAAGATGAAAGAAAATACTAGTCAAAACTTAATAATAATGCTTCCAGAATATTTTTCCGAAATGTGGGACCTTAAATCTAACAGGCTTTAGTGCAATGCTATTTTCCATTGAGCAATTTCTCTGAGATAATTGTTATGTGATCATTTGGCTGTCTGTTTGTTGGTTCCACCACCCAACACCTTTGTCTTTGAAATAACTTTGTCTATTCACAGAGTCCTTTTTGGACTTACCAGCTCTTATATTCATCAACCACCCTCCCTCTGTCCATTTTGCAGCTCAACTGTGACCTCTTGCTCTTCTCTCCTGCATTGCCATTCCCTCTACAGTGCGAACTGATTACACCCGATACTCCTGATTTCTATTTGAATTTTGCACTCCATCATCCAACATTCTTTTGCTCATGATAACATCTAAATTTACTTCCATCGTTTCTGCCCTTCCGTCTGCCAAAAAATTAGCTGACGCTGCAGTAATTTTCTCTTCCAGATCTTGGCATTGATTGTTTTCCTTTTCTTTCAGAAGTTTCATCCATTTTTATTTTATTAAATCTTTTTTTTGTTGTTCCTTTTCCCTTGCCACAGACTACTTGGTTGAATGGTTGTCTGTTTGGTCTCATTCGGTTGTTGATCAGTGAGGGCTGCTGGGAAAAGGGTCAGAGTAGGAGGAGAAGTTTAGAGGGAGAGAGAAGGGTAATGAAGAAAAGAGTCAGTGTAGGAGGAGAAGTGAAGAAGGGGAATGAAAAAAAGTTTAAAGCCAGAAAAAAGGAGAAGTGAAAAATGATTGAGGGAGAGTGTGAGGAGCAACAGATAAAAAAGCAGACAGATGACAAAAGGGAAAAATAAATAGAAAAACTAAAAAGGGAATATAAAAAGATGGAGGAAGCAAATGGTTGATAAGACAGCAAGTCGGAGAAATGAGAAAGGAATAATAAAGAAATAGACAGAGTATAAGACAGACAGGTCTGGTTAGTCAGTCAGCATTCCGTGTTGGGGGTGATCAATTAAAAAATTGTAAATAGGGGCGATCAATGAATAAGTTTCTTTTCTCGCCTTGAGCAGTGATCCAAATTTTCAAAATATGAGCATGAATGCTGCCGGACAAAAGTGACCAATTTAGCATAAACTTACATTACAAATTATACCCCTCCCCCTTCTAAAAACCTATTTACGGGGTTAATTTTACAAAAACAACAAAACATTTTTTCTAGACATAATAAGGAGTAAATGTTTAAATTTTCAGCGCTCTAGTTCTATTGATGCAGCCTGTATGCGTGATAAATACATAGCCAGCCAGACCCACTTAAAGACTGAAGAAACCTATGTTGACAGTTTTGGTTGACGGTTTCTAATAAGGGGAATAATGAAAAGTAGAGTATTAGGTTGTTACATATGTAATGTCGTAGTTTTTACATCATTCAGAATATAATACAAAAAGTGAAAGATTTACTAATGTGATTGCAATTTTTTTTTCAGATTCAATATAAATAGAGATATCATTTGTTATTGTTTGAGATTTTTTAGCCGTTACTTAACATCAATGTCCGCTCAGATGGTGTAATGGTTAGCACGTCTGTCTCACACACAGAAGGTTCTGGGTTCGATTCCCGGTATGAGAAGAGTGTGGAAAACTCTTCATTTAAGACAAATTTCCCTGTGGTCATAAAAACTTGTAGGAATAAAGTCCTGGTCTCGAAACTTGCAAGGATCAATAAGCTGTCGCATGAAACAGAAACCGGGTCTTTGTCACCGGGCTCCATTACTGCATTGGGAGTTGTCTCTTAAGAGACGGGACGCTTACCTTTACTTAACATTGATGGTGTCTACCCAAGAAGTTAGACTAATTTTCAAGTACAATTTCAAATTAGGACATAATTCTGCTCAAGCTGCTGATTGGAGTGGACACTACTACTATGCAAACTGTTCAGCCTTGGTTCAATAGGTCTAGGTCTTGAAATACAGATACTAATAGTAAGCATTTAGGGAGGGAGGCTCAAATATATTCTTAATAAGGAAGAATTATCAACATCAGTAGCCAACAACATGAACAATGTTTCAAGCACTTTCTAGGCCTTCAACAGCGACCATATCACATCATCTCAGGGTAATAGGGAAGATTAAAAAGTTGGGGAAATGGGCCTTACATGAACTGAATGAAATGCTCCATGACAGTGCAAGACCCCACACCTCTAAGCTGAGTGCATCTAAGCTTTGATAATTGAGATATGTAGAAAAATGGATCCTGCATTAAATGCTCCATGACTGTGCCAGATGTCACACCTCTCAGCTGACTGTGTCTAACCTTAGAGAATTGAGATATGTAGTCTTGCAGCATCCTTCATATTTACCTGACATTTCTCTTAAAGATTATCATCATTTCAAACATTTTGAACTTCAAATCAAATAAAAGTTTTGTTAATAGAAAAGCCGTAAGTTGTGCTTTTACTGAATTTGTGAACCAGTAAAACTAAATAATTTCATAGAGGTGGCATATCATTAGAGGGTCGTAGGGAAAAGGTTATTGCTTCAATGGATGAAGTGGATGATATTTTGATTAAATATTTACCATGTTTTGTTTTTTTTATCATCCTTTATCTTACTATTCATGTCTGTCAATTCACGTGGAATCCATCTGTTCAAATTTTCATTTTTCCCATCGCATCTAAATGATGAGGAACGTTCATAGGAGGAACTCCCAATTTTGCTGTAAAAATTTGAATAGTTGTTCTAGGATTATCTTTCACAATTCTGCACAATTGGTCATCGTTGCTAGAGTTTTTAGATCTTCCCCAGGGCTAATTTTGGATATTTTCTCTCAAAACTCCTGTTTGCTCATTAGCCATTTCTTCTTCAAATACCAAATTAACGTATCTCCCTACCTCAGCTATATTGTGTCCAAATTTAAACTTATAGAAATAGAGTTAGTCATGCTTGCTTTACAGACAACATACTTTCAAGAGTGAAAAAAAAAACAAGGTTTGTAATGAATGAACCATCTGAAAAGAGAGGTACATTGGAAGAATATCCAGTTTTACAATCATGCCTTGTCCTAGGGTTCCTGGTGCCCTGGGCAAGCTGAACTCATGCAACCTTTAAAGTGTAGTATTATCTTATTTATTTGTTTATTAACTTGTGGCCTCGCCTCATCCCAATTACCTTCCCTCACAGGAACCCAGCTATTATGAGCACTCTATCTCGACAAACTAACTAAGCCTGATTGTGCTTGTCATCAGTCATGAGAATTTCCTTTGCCAATTATTTATCTGAGTTTCATCACAACAGAACGTATTTAACTGTTAGATATTCCTGAAAAATCTTCCTTCCACGGGCTACTTTAAAACACCCCCTGCAACCCCAATGGAGGGGGGGGGGGCCCAAAAAAGCTTTATAAATAGTATTTCACTTACTGCATTTCTACTGACAATTCTCACTAAATGTTGGAGGAGGCCCCTCAAGAACACCCCCCCCGCACGCCTCTGTTCTTTATTATATCTATTTTTCTCCCCTTCTTCTACACCTGAACCATGTACTTTTTCTTTCTTGTGATGCTTCTTTTTTTTTTTAAATTTCTCCTTCGAAATGCCATTTTTTTTTTACATACATTTTTGAAACTTTTTTTTTTTCAAAAGTGAAAAAAAAAAGTAAAGGGAATGAAAAAAGATAGCGAAAGAATCAATAGAAAGAAAAAAAGAAAATTTGGAAAGAGAAAAAAAACCTACTCATCTTTAGTCTTTAAGATTAAGACTTTTGGCTTCCAATTTGATCTTCTAATCATAAAATCAAAATTATATTGTGGTCATAAATTACAATATGAAGCTTTTATAATCTTTATTCATTATTCAATATTCATATTCAATATGATTCAATATTCATATTCAATATGAAGCTTTTATAATCTTTACTCATTTTTATTAGATGAAGCATTTTCAAACATTATTAGTATTAATTAAATCAATAATAATAATGGTTGACAATGCTTCATCTAACAAGAAGTAAATATAATATTGCTACTAATACTACTACTTTAAAAACAATAACAAATATGGTGCCGATAGAGAGAAGGGAAAAATGAAAGGTAGGTTCAAAGGTTGGATTTGATTTTTTGCTAATCGTAAAGTTCTCATAGCTCAGTCGGTAAGAGAAGCTGATACATATAACCAGGCTTCCCTGAGGCAAAGCGGACATGACTGAATCTCACCGAAAGCTTATCCTTTATTTTCGCTGTTTACTCACTGTTGGCCTGAGTAAGCAACTGAAAAATAAAGATGCTCCTACTTCTACTTCCTTGTTTAATTCTACTTTAAATTTTGTAGGTATGTAAGACTTGTCAGTTTAGCGCAAGTGGTAACACACCAGGCTAGCGATCACTAGGTCATGAGTTCAAATCATGGTTGCGGAATGGGGATTTTACATATCGGTTTACTCCCATATTTTGGTGAGCATTGTTCTTGTTCTTGTTAGATAGGCCCTGTCAGCTGGGGTCTAGAATACGCTGATTGCATACCCTGCAGAGGGGTAGGACACCCCCAAACAGGGACTCTATTTAAAAACAAATAGTTTTTCATCAAAGTTGCAAGACTCTATTTAAAACAAAAATAACCTTTCACCAAACTCGTAAGACTCTAGTTAAAACCCCCAAACAGGGGCCACCATTTTGTTCACCAAAGTCGCAAGACTCTAGTTTAAAAAAATAACCTTTCACCAAAGTCGCAAGACTCTATTAAAAACAAAAACGACCGTTTACCAAAGTCGCAAGACTCTATTAAAAGAAAAAACCCTCCGACTTTTGGAAATTTAAACTGATTTTGGCATTAAATGACCCATCAAGGGTTGATATGCCGCTAAACAAATCAATCAATCTTGTTACATAGGAAAGTAAAGTCAACTCTGACTTTGCCCTGGAGTTTGACAAAAGAAAATACTAGTCAAAAATTAATAATAATGCTTTCAGAATATTTTTCCGAAATGTGGGACCTTAAATCTAACAGGCTTTAGTGCAATGCTATTTTCCATTGAGCAATTTCTCTGAGATAATTGTTATGTGGTCATTTGGCTGTCTGTTTGTTGGTTCCACCACCCAACACCTTTGTCTTTGAAATAACTTTGTCTATTCACGGAGTCCTTTTTGGACTTACCAGCTCTTATATTCATCAACCACCCTCCCTCTGTCCATTTTGCAGCTCAACTGTGACCTCTTGCTCTTCTCTCCTGCATTGCCATTCCCTCTACAGTGAGAACTGATTACACCCGATACTCCTGATTTCTATTTGAATTTTGCACTCCATCATCCAACATTCTTTTGCTCATGATAACATCTAAATTTACTTCCATCGTTTCTGCCCTTCCGTCTGCCCAAAAATTAGCTGACGCTGCAGTAATTTTCTCTTCCAGATCTTGGCATTGATTTTTTTTCCTTTTCTTTTAGAAGTTCCTTCTAAAAGAAAAGGAAAAAAAATCAATCCATTTTTATTTTATTAAATCTTTTTTTTGTTGTTCCTTTTCCCTTGCCACAGACTACTTGGTTGAATGGTTGTCTGTTTGGTCTCATTCGGTTGTTGATCAGTGAGGGCTGCTGGGAAAAGGGTCAGAGTAGGAGGAGAAGTTTAGTGGGAGAGGAGATGGGGAATGAAAAAAAGAGAGAAGGTGGAGGTGGCTAATGTTTGATAAAAGAAATGTTGGAGAAAGGAGAAAGGAATAATAAAGAAACAGTGGGAGTATAAGAGAGTTAGAAAAAAAGAGAGATAAGAAAATGAAGGGGGGGGATTGGAGAGTTTTTAATTGGAGTATTAGGTTGTTACACATGCAATGTCATAATTTTTACATCATAGAGAATAATACTAAAAGTGAAATAGAGATAAAATTAGTTATTATTGAAGGTTTTTAAGCCTTTTTAACACCAATGATATCTACCCAGTAGACTAATTTTCAAGTATGATTTCAAATAAGAACATATTGCTGCTCAAGCTGAAGATAACATCAACAAAGCATTTGGAATGAAAATTACAGTGCAAACTGTTCAGCATGGGTTCAATAAGTCTAGGTCTTGAAATATGGATACCAATAGGTAGTCCAAACAGTCAGTTTTGGGGGCAAAATTGTCGCAGTAATGCTAATTTTTCCCTGTTTCTCAAGTGTTCATTCTCTATAATACAAAACTGTTATGCATGCCGTAATAAAGAATGTCCAATTCTAAATCTGTTGGTGTCTTATTCATCACCATTTGACTTAAAAGGAATTTTACAGCGAATTTTCAATTTAATGTGTGCCCAAACTACGCTATGACAGTTTTAATAAATGATTGCTGACACCTCCTCTTTCGATGTATGTCTTTGCAACCAATATCACCTAGTAGAAAAATAAATGTTCTTCAGTTTCATATTACATTTAAGCAAGTACATAATGTCTACATATTGAAAAAATGATGGCTTTTCAGTTTTATAGGGTGTTGAAAAGGCCATTTTTTGTAAGTGTTCAATTTGCTGCGAGTCCGCAAATGAATAAATAATCCTAATTAGTGAACTAATAGGAGTAGAGAGACAAATGAGGTATCAAAATGTTCAGAATAACAAGCCCTATAAGAGGAAACAGGCACCAGATGATCTTCCTGTAAAAACCCATTGGAGTACCTAATACCAATAATAAACCTTGAGAGAGGCCCAAATCTATTCTTAATGATGAAAGATTATCAACGTCAGTGGCCAACAACACGGACAATGATTCAAACACTTTCTAGGACTTCAACAGTGACCATATCACATCATCTCAAGGCAATAGGAAAGGTTAAAAAGTTGGAAAAATGGACTCTACAGGAACTGAATGAAATGCTCCATGACAGTGGCATATCCCACACCTCTCAGCTGACTGTGTCTAAGTTTAGAGAATTGGAATATGCAGTCTTGCAGCATCCTCCATATTCACCTGACATTTCTCTTAAAGATTATCATCTTGTCAAGCATTTTGAACTTCATATCCCTATAAAACTAAAAAGCCATCATTTTTTTAATATGTAGAC
>VCCN01004840.1:1499633-1510608 GCA_006491835.1 Architeuthis dux
GTATTTATTTATTAGAATGTAATAAGCCTGTGTGTATCTGTATAATAAATTTTCATTGATATCTAAGACTTGTCAATTTATCTCGGTCAGTAAGACAGCCTCCTAGCAATCAGTTGATTGTGAGTTCAAATCACGGTAGGGGAATATAAATTTTACATAGAAGTTTACACCCCTAATTTTGGTGAGGATTGTTCTTGTTCTTGTTCTTGTTACGGTAGGAAAACAAGTCAAGTTTTTAATAGAAACTAATCAATGTTTAGCTCTGTGACTAGTCTATATGTCAGATGTACTGCAAAAAAAGTATAGCATCAAACTGTGAAGATTTAGATATTTTCTATAGTTTTGAGAAGGGGCATTAACATTCAAATAGTCATTCCGACAATTGAATCAGGCCGCCCCCTCAAAGTCAGGCTTGAGGAGCACAGAAAAGCCATAATCAATGGCGAGATAGAACAATCTGGTATGGCTGACCATATGTGGAGGGAGAAAGGCAATCACTTTCCTCTTTGGGAGAAAGTCCAGATTATTATCAGAGAACGCTGTTGGAAACAGAGAAAAATCAAAGAGGCAGTTCATATCAACATGTGGACTGAATGCATTAGTCAGACAAGTGCGGAATTCAACCCGATGTGGCTTCTGCTACTCAACAGGTACATGGTATGAAAATCCAAACCTGATATGGCAAGGATAAAAAAACACTTGATTCCTACATTATAAGGGTTACCTTCTTTGAAGTTCAAAACTTCTGTTTACCCCATCACATTCGGATATTACACCTGAGGAAGGCCAAATAATGGATCGGCCAAATTGTTTTGTTAACAACACAAACAACAAGGAGTTCAATCGCCCCCAAAACTATTTGTGTGTACAGATTTAGTTAATATTTAATTAGTGTAATTAACTTAGCGCAAAGAATACCTAGCATTTCTACTGACAAATCTCATTAAATGTTGGAGGGTCCCCCCCAAAGAGCCAAGTCCCCCGGGCCCCCAAATCTCTAGCTACCCCTCTGGTTTTATGGAATTTGATCAAAAGTGGAAAAGGCTTTTATTCTGTGCCTTGTCCCCATGATGAACATATTGAGAATGGAGTACAGTATAGAAAGAAATGACCAAAAGTTAAAAAGAAGAATCTACTTCCCAGTCTCATTAGAATTTTAAGGAAGAAAGGATTGATTGATTGATTGATTGTTTTGTTTAACAGCACATCGACCCTTGGTGGGTCATTTAGTGCCGAATTCAGTAAGGGGGAGGGGTGATCCCATGTCCCTGTGAGTAGAGACCTGAGGGGGGAAAATCCCAAATCCCTGTCACTGAGACGGATGCCACGACGACCGGGATAAAGGGTGGGGGAGAAGTGGAAATCCCAAAAGCTACTCAGGATGAATCCTGAGCATGCTAATGGTGATCACCTCATGACCAGCTGGCCAAGATATCCTGTGCAACTTCTCCCAGGTATCCAAAGATACCAGAGCATGCCACGAGGATCCCCGAAGGGCAGAGGTTCTCTGAACTTCGAGGCCATGGCGGTTTCGAAGCACAGATACTAAACTTTGATCCTAGCCTCAGCCAAAATATCCTGCACAACTTCTCCCAGGATGATACCCGAGCATGCCACAAGGATCCCCGAAGAGCCACGTTTATCTGAACTTCGAGGCCATGGCGGTTTCAAAGAACAGATACTACACTTTGATCAATAGCCAAAAGGCTGCAAAGCGATCAAGGAAGAAAGGAGAAAAATGGATGTTTGTGCAATTCTTTAATAGAATGTGTTCAACTCTGGGAAATCCTTAATTCTGTGCCTTGACCACAAGATACATGAATTGAGAATGGAGTACAGTATAGAAAGAAATGACCAAAGATCTGAAAGGAAAACGTTCAAAAGAAGATCGTTGTGTAATCTTTACATGGAATGTGATCAAAACTAGAAAACTGTGAATTCTCTGGTTCATTCACATTATAAACACATTTGGTATAAGATGCAGCTTAGAAATCATTAAATGCCTGAAGGTTTTGCTCAGTCACTCACCACCCAATAATATGCAGTATGTGTTAGTTATTTAAGATCTACAATTTTTCATATTGGTGAAAAATCCAATATGTTGAGTTGTTTTATATCTTTGAGTGAAACTAAAAACATGATTGCAAACTCATGTATTCATCTTGTATTACAAGTGAGTTTAAATTTTAAATTTTTTTTCCAAATATATTTCAGATGTTATATCTCAAGGGCATAAATTAATGACATCCTATTAATGGTTGAAACATTCTCTGGATTTGGGGAAATGTGTCTTCCTTTAGTAAATTAATGTTTTTTTTGTATAATTTTGCATATATATGGATATACAGTGAGTGAAAAAGTATCTGATACATTTCAAAAAGTTTATTTTAACATCCTTATACAGCTTCAAAGTTGCCAGAATGTGGACCAAAGTTCATTTTAATAACCTTATACAGCCTCAAAGTTGCCAGTATTTGGACCAAAGTTCATTTTAATAACCTTATACAGCCTCAGAAGTTGCCAGTATTTGGACCAAAGTTCATTTTAATAACCTTATACAGCTTCAAAGTTTGCCAGAATTTGGACCAAAGTTCATTTTAACATTCTTATACAGCTTCAAAGTTGCCAGAATGTGGACCAAAGTTCCTTTTAATAACCTTATACAGCTTCAAAGTTGCCAGAATTTGGTCCAAAGATTAATAAATACAAAAATCAAGCAAGATTGAAATTGGAAAAGTATGTACAAAATTAAAAAAAGATTTTGACCCAAATTCTGTCAATTTTGAGCATGTCAAAATAAACATTTTAAAATGCATCAGATACTTTTTGCACTCACTGTATTTATATGTACACCACTTACTTTAAAGTGTTTAAGATAGGCTACTCGATTGTCTTTGTAAAGTTTTCAAAACAACAAAATATCATTTACCACTACAATGGTATATCTATTCATCTTTCTCTTCACTCAAATAATAACAAATAGCAGGTGTAACATCATCATCACTACCACAATTTTTATATGACAGGTTGTAATGGTTAATAAGCTGATCATGTTAGGTCATTGCTAATGAGTTTCATCCTCACTGGGTGCACCAATGTTGTTGCTTTGTGATCCTGGGAATATATTTGCACAATCATATGTGTATCCTGTTGCAAAAGTAGTAGTAGTAATAACAACAGCAACAGCAGCAGCATTTATATAAAGCGCCTCTTCTCTGGAACCTCAATACTTAAGTCCTCACTGGACGAGAGCGCTTGAAAACATGTGCAATCAATTGCAGTAAAAATATAAGGACTATTAAAGAAGAGTAAGAAGAAAGTGCAACTTGTCAATAAAGTTTTCTTTACAAAACACAGGGCAGGAGCTACAGTTACAAAGTGTATTTATTTACTGAGTTTATATAATTATGAAAGTCTCGAAACAAGAAAGTTTTTATTTTTGATTTAAAGCCTTCTAATGTATGTATGTTCCAGATATCATAGGGTAATTGATTCCAAAGTCTATATAGCTGAAACTCCTATGCCCATGAGTCATATTCATAAAGACAAGTTCTAAACTCAAACCATCTAATTATTGGATGTTAATAAAAGCACAGAGTTCATAAGGGCACATATCATGCAGACATTTGAATATTGTAATTAAAATTTTGAAAACGACTCATTCTTCTATCTTAAGCCAATGTAGGCCAATAACGCCGGTCCTAATTGACTCGCATTTCCTACGTTTCAAGACACACAGAGCAGCAGCATTTTGAACTTTGTTAATTTGCAATTTAGGCCAAAGCCAAAAGAAAAGTGAATTATAATTGTCTAATCTACTGGTAATAATGTACCTTACATCAGTCAGTAGATACCATGCACTAATTAGACCGGTTTCTACCAATTGTTTCTCAGCTCCTCATTTTACATAGTTTAGTAGGAGAAGAAACCATTCCCTCTTTAAGCTAGACTTGAAAGTGTTCACATTCTCTGCAGTGACCGTGGCTTCACTCAGGCAGTTCCAGTCCACTGTCACTCTTGCAGTGAAGAACCGTTTTCTCGTGCCAGTTTCAAGTTGCGTTTGAAGTTTGTATCTGTGGCCTCTAGTGTGGGTGGGTTTGGTGAAAGGTTCACCATGTGCTTGTTTGGGCAGATAGGGCAACGACAGTGAGTGTTGACTGAGTGTTGGTTGATCAGGATGCGGTAGGTTTCTATCACATCAGCTCTTCTGCATCTGAATGCGAGAGTTGGTATGTTGAGCTTTTGCAGTCTGGTAGCGTTGTTAAGGTCCTTCAGTTCAGTCACTAGTTTGGTGGCTCTCCTCTGCACTTTTTCGATTCATGGATAAATTATACAAATACATATTTTAGTATAAATGTATTTAATGCAAAAAAAAAAATGCAAATCTCAAATTAAATTTATTTTTCTGTTAATTTTCTACAACTCTTCATATTTTCTGTTTTTTAATAATTTTAAAACATTAAGGCAACAGAATTGGGTAAAAAATGCATTTCTTTTTTAATATGAGAAAAACAGCAGAATTGTTTTCCATGCTATTACTAGGACATCAGCAGCAGTAGTAGTAATGTAGACATGAACACACAGACACAGTAAAGCCTTCCTCTCTTCTGTTCGCTTCAGCATATGCGAACACACAAACACAGTAGAGCCTTGCTTTATCCCTTCCTCTCTTTCTATATGTTTTAGTGTGACAGAAACAACCAACAAACAAACAAAAAAATGTTGGTTGGTAAGGATGTGGTAGGTTTCTATCACATCAGCTCTTCTGCGGCTGTATGCAAGAGTTGGTATATTGAGCTGTTGCAGTTTGCAGTAATAATAGAGTGAACCAGCTGCTCAGTTTCATTGTTGGAAACATATTTCAGGTTTTATATCTTAAGGACTTGAATAAAGAACCTACTATGAATGTCTTAAACTTTCTCTGTATTTGGGGAATTTTATCTCTTTTTCAACGCAAATTCAAGCAAATTAATATTTCATGTATCCTCATTCTTGTCTTTGTTTTTTTACAATGTTTTAGCTGATACATTTTTCAGCCTTCCTCAGTGATTCCCAAAATGGGCACTACCACCCCCTTGGTGACGCTGGAAGACTCAAGGGAGGCGCTGTAAGACAAGGGGACAGTAGGGGGGCACTGGAAGACAAGGGGTGGTAAGGGGGGCAAGGGTCGAAAATAGAAATTGATACCTCCTACATATAAAGTTGTATGTCTAATTATTAGAAATCATCAACCAAAACTGCCAACATAGTTTTCTTCAGTTTTTGAGTTGGTCTGGCTGGCTAAGTATGTATGTATCACACATACAGGCCACACCAATGGAGCTAGAGGGCTGGCAATTTAAGCATTTACTCATTATTATGTTTGGAAAAAAAGTTTTTTTTGTTTTTGGAAAATTCACTCTCTAAAAAGGTTTTTAGCCATGGGTTCAATGCGCAATGTAAGTTTATGATAAATTGGTTCCTTAGTTTGTGACCGGCAACATTCACGCTTGTTTTTTTGAAAATTCAGAATTTTTTAGTGATCACTGGCCAGTAAAAAGCGAGGGAAGTAACTCATTCATTGATCACCCCTTTTTATAATTCCCAACACCAAAAAAAAACATTGGTCATGTGATGGTTTCTATTGAGTGACTAACCAGACCTGTTTTTATATTGATTAATTACTTTTATGTAATTAAAAAAAAAAATGTTATTAAAATTTAATTTTCAATGTATCATTATTGATTGACTTGGTGGGGGGCATTGATAAAATATACGCTCTAAAAGTGGTCCAAAAAAGTTTGTGAAACACTGCTGTTAGAACTTTGAGTTTTTTGTGCCGACAGAAAGAATTTAGTAATCAGTCTGAAGAATTCCAACTATATGTATTGAATAGCACAGGTATTCTAATTTTCTATACATGTGTGAAACCATTGATTTCCTTTTTCAGCTATGGAAGGCCCTAACAGCGTTTTTTTTAAAACCAGGTCTTTACATAGAATTGAATTCTATATATATTCTGTTAATGTAGTCGTTTGTCAAATTCATATATACAGCTACTTTCACTTCAGTTGTCCTGTCACCAACATTGTCAATTTGGGTTTTTAAGTGGGTCTGGCTGGCTGGCTATGTATGTATCATGCATACAGACTGTACCAATGGAGCTAGAGGGCTGAAAATTAAAACATTTACTACTTATTATGTCTAGAAAAATATTTTTTTTCATGTTTGAAACCCTCCCCCCAATAGGTTTTTAGTGTGGAGTTAATTTACAATGTAAGTTTATGCCAAATTGGTCTCTTAGTTTGTGTTCGGAAATGTTCATGCTTGTTTTTTAAAAATTCAGAAAACGCAAGTGAAGTAACTTATTCATTGATCATTGTTTTTCTCAATTTTTTAATTGATTACCCCCAACATGGTATGCTGCCAAAAGACATTGGTCACATGACGGTTTCTATTGAGTGATTAACCAGACCTGTTTTAAAACTGTCTTACTGTAAAGCTGTGTATATTTTGCAGTTGTCTTATTGTATATTATTTTTGATACTAAGAACTTCAGCTGCCATTTTAAAACATTTTATTTTAGTGTGAAAAAAAGTATACAATTTGTATATATAAGCACACATCGTAACAATCATATTTGCACAATATCTCAGGCCATAAACCTTTGGGGTGGTGTAATATACATCATAATTCTTCTGTTGATAGCACTACATATTCCGGTAATCAATTCCAAAGTCCCATCACTCTATTGCTAAAAAAGAATTGTCTGATATTCAATCTACTTCTACCATATATGTGTGGCCTCTCACCCCTTGTACCCCCTTCTAGTAAAAAATACATTAGGGTTTACTACTTTTAAACCATGCATAATCTTAAATATTTCTATTAAGTCTCCCCGATCTCTCCTATTTTCTAACAATGTTAATCCTAACATTTTTAGCCTATCCTCATAACTCATACTTTTAATTCTGGTACTAACTTAGTTGCTCGCCTCTGGACTTTTTCTAAAAGATTTTTATCTCTCTCCAAGTACGGTGACCAGGCGTGTGCACAGTACTCGAGGTGTGGACAGACATAAGTCTTATATAGTATAAGGAACAAGTCCTTGTCTATATATGAAAAGGTATGCTTAATCAGTTCTAGTACCCTGTTCGCCTTAGCAGCAGAACTGGCAATATACCTGGCGAATGATAGTTTATCAGCCACCATTAAAACAACTATTGTTCTCATGTTCCTCATCAACTGTATCACTTTCTTTTGAATTCTCTGTTTTTCGCTGCTTGTTTTATCTCAGAGACATTGTTGTCAATTGAGTATGCAATATCAATATTATAAACCTATTTTTCGTTCATATTCAATTATTTATTTTTGTTTTTTGGACTATTATTTTCATTTCTGTACTTGAGTTTTTATATCATTTGAGCTCAGTCATTCCTAGCAAACACCCACCCATCAGGAAAAAAAAGAAGAAATTATTGAATATTAACAACTCATCTAAAAGTTTTAGACAAAAAAAATGATGTATATTCTCCAGTTACAATTTCTGGTGTGTTTGCGTGATCTCTCAGCTGGTGTGTATCAAAAAGTCAGACAGTCTGCATGTTCTCAATAGCTTCCTGTGGCTTGGTAGGCAGAGTCTGACATCAAGAAATTGCTATACTTTATACAATACAAACTGAGGTGTTGATGCAAAGGATTTCTTAATTGCATTGATATTCTTTGATATTTCATGGAATTTTGAAGTATTCAGTTTTGTTCCCAGTACAACAGATATTTTAGCTTTATTTTTATTATAATAACTAGCTTAAAATGGGTAAGGTATGGAATTTAGGAATTGCGTGATATCACAGGTAGGATTTATTAAACAAATACATCAAAACTTTGATTCCTTTTAATAATTACATATATAGTGACGCAGAAAGTTCTGGCGGTGAAAGGAAAAGGAAACAAAAATCACAGTTGTATTTTAGCACTGACAGTATTTGAACCTGGCATACAAGATCTGTCCAGAGAGTATCCAGCCATTTTGAATATCTTAAGAACCGGTTGCACTGCACAGCCTTGATGTAACTTGGCAAACTGCACATGTGCGAACAGACACTCTCCTGTGGGATTACTAAGTTGGCATTGAGATGCCATTGAAAGAGTTTGTATACTGTGTGAGCATCGAATTCATTATAACTGAACAAATCATTCTTAACTCCTTGCGCAGGTTTCTTTGGCAAAACATTGCATCACTCATAATTTTCAGTCCAGATTTTGCTATCTATCGATTCTGGCTTTTCTTAAAGAGGTTTCAGACCTCGAACGCAATTAAGAAAAACAGGACAATGGTGATCCCAAAAGAGGACTTTGCAGACTGTTTTGAAAACTGGGATAAGTGTGTGAGGCTCCAAGGGGAGTATTTGAAGGAGACTAAGGTGCCTTTTCCCTAGGTAGGCTATTTTTTTTGTTGATATTAAATGACTAGACACTTTCCGGATAGAACATTCATGAGCCAAAATGGCAATAAGTGAAGAAGCAATTACAATTAGTTTATATGGGAAAATCTTTTGAGTGTTACCAGACCACAAAAATGTAGATGATGGTATATCAAGCTGAGAGGTTGGGGTGGTGTGAGGTACAGGAGATTGGTGTAAGAGAGAGAGAGGAAGAAGGTGTGATATGTACGTATGTATTCCAAAATGGCTGACTGACAAATGTGGGTTATCATATTCCCATCCAGGGATTTGAAAGTGGGAGTTCAGACTGCACAAGTGGTCAATCTTGATGATGGGTTTGTTGGTTGCTTAGCTTGGAGTCCTTTTTTTCTTTTTGGTAATTTCTTTTTTCCTGTTTTTGGTTTTACATCTTACTTCTTTTGCTATTTGTTACTTACTTGATTCTGGTACATCTTTCTTTTTGCCATCTGTTTGTAACTTTAAGATCTTTACTTCATTCTTTTTCTCTTCCTTTTTATTCATTTTTCTTTTCTTTCACTATCTCTCTCTATCTCTTCTTTTTTTCTACTTCTTTCTCCTTTACTGGCTTATTCCTTTCTTTAACTTTTAGAAACCTTCAACCAAAACTGTCAATATAGATTTCTTCAGATATTTTCCATAGTTTTGAGAAGGGTCATGAATATTCAAATGGTTCTTCGGACGATTCAACTCCTTGTTATTTGTGTTGTAAACGCGACGTTTCAGCCGATCCATTCTTCATCCTTCTTCAGGTGTAAAATCCGAGTGTGATGGGTTAAACAGAAGTTATGTTTAAAGTGGAGGTAACCCTTATAGCACATGACCTGGGTGTTTCTGTGTCTTTGTCTTGTCGGGTTTAGATTTGTTGAGAAGTGGAAGCCACATTGGGTTAGCCAGACAAGTGTGGATTTCAACCCAATGTGGCTTCCACTCCTCAACAAATCTAAACCTGACAATTTTTCTCTCTCTCTCTCTGTCTGTATGTCTATTTCTTCAACTTCCTTTTGATTCCCGCTCTCTCTCTCTCTCGCTCTCCAAATTGATCCCTTAGTTTGTGTCCAGCAGCATTCTCTATTTAGACAATTTAGTCGTCACAACCTACCACCACTGTTTAATTCACAAGGTATAAAGAAGAATATATAGGTGGTGGTGATTCATAATTTCCCTTGGAATGCTAGTTTGTTTTATTCTCTTTTCGTAATTCTTTCGTCCCTTTTCTTCTAAGTTCTCTTTCCTTTACCCTCTTTCTTACTCTCTTATTTCACTCTCGCCTCCCATTCCCTCTCAATTTCTTTCAGTTAGTTTCACCCTCTCTTCCTCATTCTCTTTTTTCTACCCCCCTCCCACTCACTTAGCTTCACTCTCTCTTTCTCACACTTATTTCTCTCCCCTCCCAATTTCTTTCAGTTAGCTTTGCTCTCTCTTTCTCACTCTTATTTCCCCCCCTCCCACTCACTCAGCTTCCCTCTCTCTTCCTCACACTATTATTCTCTTCCCTCCCACTCAGTCAGTTAGCTTCACTCTCTTTCTCACAATTTCTCTCCCCACCGCCCACTCAATTAGCTTCACTCTCTCTTTCTCACACTCTTATTCCTCTCCCCTCCCACTCACTCCCCATTTCTTTCACTTGGCTTCATTCTCTCTTTCTCTTACCCCTTATTCAACATTTGTCATTCAACCGTCTAATTCGCAACTCAATTACAACAATAAATACTAAAGATGTTTCAGACCAAAACAATTAACCAAAATAAAAAACAGCCTAAAACTTAAAAGATAAAGATTTAAAAAAAAGGCCAAACTCTCTCTTGCGTATACACCAGGGACATATCTCTGAGTGAGGAGCAAGGAGGACGAGGGAGCACCAAGTGTAATTGAACTATGGATGTGGATGTTGGCATATGCATATGCCAGGGTGGAGGGGTGGTCCACGCCCTCCTGCCACACTGCAGTATGCATATCTCACATCACAAAAAATTCATCTCTAGAGAAAAAAAAACAGAGAAAAAAAACTAAACCCCACCAAAAAAAAATTTCTTTGAAAGTGTAAGAAAGCTCCCAAATGTAACATTACCAGAAAAATCCTCCAAAAAAAAAAAGCCACGAAACAAAAGAAAAGCTGTAAGCACGATAAATTTTGGGAGGAGACGTGGAATTTCAAAGATGAGCGAGTTCTGGCCTGAGCGACCGTTGCGAGTTGTTCTATTTGATAACATAGATAATTTGTCTTTGTTAATCAGATGAATGCTTAGTTCTTCTTTCCCAGGATGTAAACAAAATAAATAAAAAATAACTAATAATATACAACACCTCCCCCCTGCAAAAACAATAGCAAACAACCGACCGACCAAAACTAAAGCAGGCAGTAAAATAAGGTGCTATACATGATTGTTTTAAAAACCCACCTCAGTTGTAATTGGCATAATGGGCTTTGGCAATTTCATTATTTCTCTGTAAGTGAAATACATGTTGTTTGGCTTCTACTACTACTAGTATTAATAATAGTAATAATAATAATAATAATAATAATAATAATA
>VCCN01004840.1:1664578-1675560 GCA_006491835.1 Architeuthis dux
TATATATTATACACACACACAAAGTCACAGCTGTAGCGTACCCAGTGAGGATTGAAGTCATTACAGTAGTAAACAGTCTGTGAGTGAGATATGAATGCTAACCATTGCTCTACAGAAGGAGAATATAGAGAGACACCGTTGAAACAATTAAAGTCTGCAATTACCATTTTGAAAAACTAACCTTGGACAATGACAATGCGGTAAGGGAGGAGTCATGACAACATTTTAAAAAAAAATACATTCATTTACATTTTAATGAATATTAAACATTTTTTTTTTAATTGAGTTTGAAATTACTTTTTTTTCATGCAAAACAAAAACAAAAACTTCAGCCAGTGATGTAGCCAGGGTTCTCCGCGTCCTGGGGTGCAAAGACAGCGCCTGGGGACAGTTGCACTATATCCTAGAGGAGAGCATAATTATTAATTAAGAGGCATTTTAGGCCAGAGGAAATGCTGCTGCCCTTCACACTTGCGCCTGGAGGCGACTGTCCTCTCTCGCACCATCTTGTTATGCCTTCAGCAGTAAAACCTGACAAAGCTTCTTACAGCTGCAGCCATCAAGACTGATATAGTCTCAGATAATACAAGCAGTTTTTGGACATTGTGAAGATATATTTAAAAAGAGGACTTCTGTTGCTCAAGTGTTATACACCAGTGGTCAAAATCTTTGCCGGTGGGTCAGTGTTTAACATTGAATATATTTTAATATATGAACCCATCTACATCACTCATAAATAAGTACACCCTACCCCTATTTTATAGAAATTTGTCTTCTAAACCAAACATAGCAGGATTTTGTTAATTCTAGTGGAACATTGCACAATCAAAATGGATATTATCAGGTATTATTTATGACCAAAAATATTTTTTCATAATGTTGTACTCATCTTTGGACGGCAACATATTCATATTTTAGGCAACAGTTTCAATGCTGTAGAGTTTGGTCATAAATAATACCTGATAATATCCATTTTGATTGTATAATGTTCCACTAGAAATAATATTATTACTATAAAATAGTGGTAGGGGTGTACTTATTTATAAGGTTTTTTACAGCAAAATTGGAAGATTTTCAAGAGAAATAGAAGATTTGAAGATTCAGCTAACTAGCTCTTAAAAAACTAACTACACTTTGCCCTGGATGAAGCAGATTAAGCAGATTAAGCATGTGCTTAGGGTATCCAAAGGGAAGGGGGCACCACAGGTTTCCTCATTTAAATTATTAAACATTGTTTAACATGAAATTTTAAATTTTAAATTTTATTTTTGTCTTGTATATAGAGTTAATTCAACTATTCAATACTGAAGGAAACTGGTCATTTTACAAGCACAAGTTTCATAGATAAAGATTTGGTTTCGTGAAGTAGGGTATTTTTGTAGGAGAATCTATTTATCTTATGTATTTTGATGTGTTTTGAATGAATATGATCCTCATATATTCAGGAATTTTTCATTTTTGAAAATCTTGTCAGTTAAGCAATGGGAAGGCCAATGGGGACACCATTTTTGGGCTGTGCCTTAGAGTATCAAGTGGCTTTAATACGGCTCTGACTACACAATTAAAAGCTTGAACCAAAAAGATTGACAACATACAAACCCAAGGATGTGCTTAAAAGTAAATAATTTATTTTTTTCAATGTTTTGTTTTTAAGAAATATGCATGTTCAATGCATAACATTTTCTGGGTCAATAAAATTTGCCAGTGGGTCACTAGGTGGTCACAGGTCATAGTTTGCTGACCACAGTTCTACACTATGCAAATATTTTCAATTTCTTTATGCATAAAAAGTAATGAAAAATAGGTTGAGCATTCACAATGACTGAGCATTGTAGATTCTTTACATCTCATGTAGGGATTTTGGCAAAACATTGCATCACCCAGGTCTTTTAGCACCCCACCCACCCAAATCCAGATTTGGCTCCCTGAAACTTTTGGCTTTTACCCTTTGAAAGGGAGGTGATTTCAGATTGTGGACGAGATTAAGGAGAACGCAACAATACAGCTGATGGCGATCCCGAAAGAGGACTTTGCAGAATGTTTTGAAAAGTGGAAGAGATGCTGGGTGTATGTGGTCACAAGTAGAGTATTTTGTAGGGAACTAAATCACTATTGGGCAAACATGGAGTTTTTAACCATAGCTATTGAATCATTCGAATGGAACTGATTTTGACACTTCACCATCTTTTAAAATACTGAAAAGTTCGTTTTTTTCATGGATCCTCTTACTTCTTTTTATTTAACGTTAGGTGTTAAAAATGGTGCATAAATAAAAAAAGAAATAAAAGAATTCGTGAAAAACGCCCAGAACATTTCAGTATTTAAAAAAAAGACAGTGAAGTGTCAAAATCAGTTCCATTCAAATGATCCAACAGTGAAGGTTAAAAAACTCCACATCTGTCTGCCATATGTAGGCTATTTTCTTGTTAATATCAAATGGCTGTATTCTTTTCGGACAGACATCGTAAATGCTCACCTATTTCATGCATGCAGTTATAATGTATATTCTGGTATCCTTTTAAAACTTGGAATTTTCTTATACATTTTTTAAAAAAGCCTCTTTGATCTCAGTTAGTCTCGTACCCAAAATCCCTTAAAAAATCATTAATAGTCACGGATCATTTCTTCTCTTCAATTCTGTTTTTCATAAAAGGTTTGCTGCCGCAGAGAACTCTTCCATAGATAGTTCAAAGAAGGTAAGTAAATTCAAAGCAAAAAAGTGGGTGAACAGGATCACGAAGAAGGAAGCAGTCTCGTATGCCCAACATTTTCGTTTTATGCTCCTGCGTGTGCAATTTCAAAGGTCAAATGTTAAACTATCCCTAAAGTTAGTGATTCGGGCAGGAGCAGAAATACAAAAAGCATCATTAGAAACATACACTGAACGTTTTTGTTGTTAACTCCGATAGAAAATAGAGAGTTGAGGGTTTGAAAAGGTGAACTATACCGTGACTTGTAAGATGAACTTTTTATTGTGGATTACTAAGAAGAGTCACAACCACCAAACAATTTTGAACCCTGACACGCAAAAGATGATAATTGCATACTCATTACTTTGTATGTGTAGTCGAAATGGTGTATACCTGGTTTTAAATTTCCAGGGTTTTTTTGTATGTTCAATACCTAGTTCCCAGAACCCAACCTTACCATATACCTTGTTCCCAAAACCAATTACATCACTTGTGTGTGTGTGTGTGTAATATATACACATCAGCAGCATTCTTAGTTTAAATCTAAGGATACATCTAAGCATGTATTTGAATCTAGTTACTCTTACAGAGATCATATAGAAGTGTGCATCAAATCATATACATGTACACCTGCGCATGAGCACACATATGCACATGAATAAATGTGTGTGTGTATTTATACACACATGTGCATGCATCCACACATATACATATATATGCACAACTATTTACATATGTCTACACTTTTTGCACACCCATCTACATTAAAAACACTGTTTTTTTAGGGGTAACTCAATTCAATACTTTTGGTTACTTATAAGTTACATACAGATAAACGGAATCAGACTTTTATTAATATTGTTTAAAACTATAATGAATTTCAATGGAATTTTGTGGAAGGGTGGGTCATAGGCTACGGAAGAAGTGATTAAATTACGAGGTGGATCCAGGAATGTGTTTTTGATTGAGAGATATTTATATGATTCTGCAGGGAAAGAGGTTAAAAGCAAACAGTTAATAACAAGGCTAGATTTAAATTTCAAGGGAAGTAACTCAATATCAGTACATTTACAGTACTGTCCCTTGTTTTTTAAAGATTTTTATTCAGTTTTTTTAAGTTAGTGTACAGCGGTGGGAGATGTACGCGCTGCCCGAGTGCTGTCTAGTTTAAATTGAAAGACATGCTCAGAGGTATAGCTGGGGGACGGGGTTATTGCCACCTTGAGGGCCCCCCTCCAACATTTAGTGAGATTTGGCAGTAGAAAAGCAGGTGATGAACAACTATTTATAAATCATTTGGGGTCTCCCTCAATTGGGGGCCTAGGGGGTGTTTTCAAATAGCCCCCTACCCAACTACGCCTCTGAGCATGATGGTTTTTTTTTATGAAGTAATGTATCGATTCGAAAGGTATAAAACCCGGAAATGAGTTCTGAACCTGTGAACATTTTATGATAATGAATTTAGACTCTCTCTCTACACCCCCTCGGCACTAATTATACACAAAGAAAAAAATAAAATAAAAGAAAAGATATATATAGTTAGGAGCACCTGCCTCAGGTGATTATTATCTTCCTTTCCGTATAGGTGGTTAAAACGACTATTTCAAAATGTGTTCGATGTTCGATCAGCAGATCGATGACATAGAAGGGTTGTTTCCAGAGCCGTCCATTAGGCAAATCTAGGTGGTTGCCTAGGGCGCAAAGATCCTAGAGGCGCACTCTAAACTGAAAAATAAAATCGTTAGAATACAACCGGAGGGCGCAAATTCTAAGTCTCGCCTAGGGCGCATGAAACCCTCGCACCGCCCCTGGTTGTGTCCTTCCTGTTTCAACGACAACCAAACCATATCAGAGCCATTTTGAAAATGCTATTTCTTATCATGTATGATAAAGTTGGTTTTTTTTTCAATAAAAACAATAGAAAGGGTGGAGTCTTATCGAACAGTATTGTCCAAGAAGCTATTTATATAATGAACAGTGTGTTTTTTTCTTCTGTTTGTCGCTAGTAGTTGGTGTTCGAGTTCCAGTTAAAGCCAAGATCTCGGACGCTCGAAAGATTGGCACAACACAATCTTCTTGCCATACTACCATTACTACATTTTGATATTCACAACAAAAATTTAAGGATAAAAATTAAAAGTGCGTAAGTGACTTACGCACTTTTAATTTTTATCCTTAAATTTGACTATAAAAATTGACTATAAAAATCTGACAAATATCACCATTCTTTACATGGATGCTCCTAATTACCACTGGACAACGCCCGATAGATTTTATAGCTACTAAAAACTTTAAAAATAAAACGAAGCGTCCTATCCGTAGTAAAATTAGCAGCTAGATGATAATTAGTGAAATTATCGAAGTTTTAATCGCAGAATGCTTGAAATATATAAGTCGGGCGGTAATTAGGAGCAAGGTTATTCTAGATATCATCAGTAACTGAACAAAACTAACCCTTGCAACCGTCACTCAGACGTTCATCTGTTTTCACGAAATAAATGTATCTCTGCGTCTTCGTATGTAATCTTGGAAAACCCAATCGACTTTTACAGTGGTGACCCTAGCAGTAGACAATCTTTTTAAGCATTCTGAGTCTAGGGTCGAGGTTTTACGCAATGCAATATTCATAGAAGCTCAAAAACATCACCAAAGCGAGCCAGTCAAGAGATTAACCCATTGACTGCGGAAGTTGGAGTAGCGAGTGTAATAGTTATTCATTGCACGATAAAAGACCTTGTCCATTGCATAATACAAAGCCCTGACTCGCCGATATAATCGAGTTGCTATCAATCACAATGAAACGGACATTTAATCGAGTTAGCCAAAGAACTGCAATGGCGGAGGTTATATCGAGTTAGCCATAGAACTGCAATGACGGACATTTTATCGAGTTGACCATAGAACTGCAATGACGGACGTTATATCGAGTTGGCCATAGAACTGTAATGACGGACGTTTTCGTCATCTGCAGTTAATGGGTTAAATCATCATTATCAAAGATGTTTTGGGGTTCAAGGTTTGGTCTAAGACAAGTAAAATGATATCAATCGTAGCATACACAGTCAACAACACATTCTAATTGACATTGACCGTAGGGACAATCACGAAGTGTCATTTTACGAGATGAGCATTTGGAGAGACGAGGAAACTAATCAAAGAGTATATTCGGCAATTCTGTGAGGAGTCATCATTCAAAGTGTTACTCGGACTATTGATTTGTTGCCCTCCTTTTTTGTTACTACAGCGTCTCAGCCGATACATTCTACGAACTTCCACAGGTGTACAATTCGTAAGACACCCCACTGCTCTTTGAAGAAAGCTGTAGAATGGATCGGCCGAAATATTGGGGTAACAATGTTACAGTAAGATTGTGAAACTAGTGATTTCGTGAAAACCCTAGTGATTTTATGAAATCCATTAACATTTCGGTAATTACAGGAAACCCCTAGTTTCACAATCAGTGTAATGATGGTTAACAAACTTCGATCCGTACTATATCACACTAAGCTAAACATAGTATCAACTATATTCTGATTTAGTATTTACATTGTATATACAGCTGAGTTTAACAGAAGGCCTCAGTAGTGGAGAACTCAGTGAGGAGCAAACTCACTATGGTAGTAATGGTCATCATCATAAACTTATTAACCATTACTGCACTGATTGTGAAACTAGTGATTTCGTGTAATTACTGTAATGTTCAAGGATTTAAATCCTTAGGGATTTCACGAAATCACTAGTTTCACAATCTTACTGTAACAACAACAAGAACAAAAACAAGTCGGAACAACTCTTGCAATAATTACATTTTTAAACAGGGAAGAGAAAGATTGAACAGAACAGGGAAGGATTCAATTCATTTATATGTATTTAAATTGTCCTACCATTGGCCATTATCTTTAGGAAGATTTGCTAATACATTAGGAGTGGTTGGCGGGCGGTAATTAGGACGGTCCCTCTTACAGGTTTTAAATAGATATTCTGTCAAAATAAGAGTATAAATGATATTTAATTTCATCGTATTCATTTTTAAGCAAAGGTATGCAAATACTAACCGAAATAAAAGTAACGCAGTATTTTATAACACTATTTGATTAAACAGAGTCAATACGAAGGAAAGTGAATAGCTAGGAAAGTACCAGGACCTGGCCCGGGAGCTGAAAAAGGCGTGGAACATACATGTCAGAGTAGTACCAATAATGGTAGGTGCACTGTTTTTAAAAAAAAAGATTGGAGGAGCTAGAGATAAGAGGATGGATAGAGACTATGCAGACCACAGCACTACCAAAAAGAAAACCTGGGGCAAATTGGTACGGTACAAACCACAGCGCTGCTGTGAAATGTGATGACGATGAGAAGAGGGTTGGAGACCTGATGAGACTTATTGTCACTCAGTCTTCAACGATAACCACCAGACATTTGGGGAGAAAGTGCTAACCACAGCAAGGCTGGAGACTTGAGGAGACTTGCTGTCAGTCAGTTTCCAGAGATGACCACCAGGTAATCAATTAAAAAATAGGAAAAAGGGGTGATCACTGAATAAGTCACTTCTCTCGCCTTTTGTTGGGCTGTTATCACTAAAAAGGGACTGAATTTTCAACAAAAAAACAAGCGGGCACAAACTAGTGACCAGTTTAGCATAAACTTACATTGCATATTGACCTCCACCCCTAAAAACATATTTAGATGAGGGGATATTCAAAAACAAAAAGAAACATTTTCTCTACTCATTGAGGTGGCTGTGTGCAACATTTCAATTTTCTACTATGAACGGTTAGTGCTGGGCGAAATCCGTATACATAAATTGTTAATAATAATAACAATAACAACAACAACAATAGTGACTCTATACTAATCTTAGCACGCTTTAGATATTACGCTAATCTTCCGAATGAGGTATACCTGCTTAGAAAATCAGCATTCCAAATTCAGGCTTTTACCAAGGCTCGGACGCCAACCTTTGGAACCAGAAGGGATATACGAAATTATTTTAGCCAAGAGGTTGACCACAGAACATCCCAATATTCACGCTCTGCCTTGGCACCGGTGTTCGACGAGGGGGAAACCAGAGTTTTATCTGGCATCTGTTGTTCTACGGCGGATATAAAAGGCGATCTTCGATAGAGATTGAAAAAACAAAATGTACAGTATGAACATAAGATTGTTGGTAAATATCAACCATCATTAGCGAAAAAAAACAACAATCCTATGTTCCTCTCACATAAAACCGAATTTCGTTTCAAGGGGAACATTTGCTCTTGCAGTTTCTCAAGGAACCATCTCAACACATCTCAGCTCTCAAAGTATTTCTACCAGTAAATAATAATCACCATTCAATTTCTGTGTCCAAACGAGGAATTTAATCAAATTTCACTGATCGATACTGGAGCTTGATTCAGACATTCGATAAGTTTAATGGTGGTGATAAGTACCAAAGTGTATCTAGGCAACAAGTAATGAATATAGCCTAACACAATGTTAATCGATGCGTACCAAATACAGGTATCCCCATATGCTTTATGAAAGTTCTCTTTGCACAGCGGCAGAGCAAGGTCAAAAACTTTGGGGGAGTCCAGGCAATGTTGCCAACTAAAAAAATATTTTCACGCTAAATCAACCTCGTAAAAGCGTAAAAAAAACACGATAAAATGAACTAAAAACATTGTTAGCCATTTTATGAGCATTTAAATGGCTAAAAATGGCTAGATTAGTTTTTTAAAAATGGCGAAAAATAGCCGTGTTTGTGGCATGTACACACACACATACATGCAAAATACACACACACATATATTTTGCATCTCTGATAAGTCCTGCTGCCGACACTTTGCAACATATGTATCTAAGTTTTGTCAAAATGTAACCTTCTGGTGAGGTCTCTTGATTTTAAAAAAAAAAGAAATATATTTATTTCTGTCTTCCTGCCGGGCTAGCCTCACCCTACCCCCACGGTTTTCTTTTTATTTCAGCACGAATTACGAGGGTCAATCTTGAAGTTTGAGGTGGGGGGCTCCGCAACGCTTTGCTTTGACGAAAGACCTCAAGCCGCTATAGCTTTGGACTGTGTCTGTGAGCATCTGTGCTTTATCGCTATATATTTCATGCATCCGTTACCCAGAGGTGTCCTAAGGTATCAGAACAGCTTAAGAGAGCTCGTAAGGGTGCTAAAACGCTTAACGTAAAACTCGCAAAGAAGTTATTTTGGGGCTCTGGGAACGCTTAGAAATGTCCTATATAAATTAATGGTAATTGCTTCTTCGCTTTACATCATTTCGGCTTACGTAAGGTTTCGGATAGCGGGGGAACCCTGTTTATTACGATGAAGCGTGATTTGTAAGTTTCACCTGGTCGTAAATCTCAGACGTGTTGTCCATCGTTTAGGATCCAGGCGGGAAAGGAGGAGAAGACGAGTTAAAAATAATCGTTTATTTCCAGCTGGTACATTGGTACACGTGTAACCTAAATGTATAAAACAATGGTGGATTGTAGAACTTCCGTGGAAGAAAAGAAATGTGGTTGGATTTTTGTGAACCTTTCTCTTCTCATATGTCATCTCGCAAGCGTTATCTCGGTTCTTGTCACACTGCAATGTCCGGGAGGTTCTCGATTAAATGGAAACTGAGAAGTGGAACCTCTAAACTGGAATGTGCGTTCCTTTATATAAAGAATGGCGGGACCTACCAAAGAGACCTTTGAGGATTCACACTGGGAACAAAAATAAATTAATTATATTGGAAATAAATAAATGATTGCATAATTAGCAAATGGAATGTCAGGCTGAGTCATCGGAGGTGGTTTGGAGGTACATGGGACTGGGGTTTGGAAGATAGGGTAAGAGGGTGTCCGCTGCCTCTATAATGGCTCGCTGCGAAAAAGCAAGAAACGTTTCGAAAATCGGGGACTATCTGTATTTGAATTCTATCAGCTGATTTTTTTAAGAAAAGAAACTAAAAAAACACGTTCTAGTTGAAGAGTCCATTGTTTAAAATATTGGGTAGGAGATATCTGTAATGTTTATATACATGTATGTTATGTTAAATAAATAAACATGCCTAAGCAAACACCCAGCAGCCCCTATTCCGTTTCCGGTCCCAGAAGCAGGAACAGGGAAGCGGCAGTTCAGCTAAAGCGTAGCTCTTATCAACATGTGTTCTTTTGTTTATCCTTTCTTAACACGCTTAAACACGATTACGAATCAAAACGCATTCTAATCTAACACAGCTACTACAGATAGAAACAACGAAGACGCATATACACAATAAGAACATTACAATATCTTTATCAGCAAACTTGTTACTTTAAAGTGGAAGAGACCATGGTTACGGACAAGTTAAGTAGATAAAAACAATTAATCAAATTTGATTAAAATTTTTAAAAATTAAATGCTGTGATGTTTTCGCTCTGGAACAATGATTCTGTTAACGTTTGCCGCAACTTTTTAAAATGTTTATTATTCAAATTTGTATGACTACATTTTACCTTCATCTTAAATTATATTAATTGCTTTTTTTTATTATTTGCTCAGATCGATTGCCCTCCGGCAGTGAGAAAATGGCGTTAAATAAAAATTTAAATAATAATTATTTATAATGCTTCATCTAACAAGAATTTAAAAAAAACAAAAAACGGAGAAATATATTTAAAAAAACAAAAAACGGAGAAATATATTTAAAAAACTTTGTTCTTTTTCTTTTTGGACACCATCCAAAACGACCATCCAAAACGACCACATTTTGTTGATAGTTGATACTACCAGTAAAGTTAAAAGACATTTTGTACTCCTCTCATCGATATACGTGTTTACTATACTTAGTCTGACACAGAGCCGTGCGTGAGGCACCCACTGAGGATCGAACTCACTACAGTAGTCAAAGTCTTCAAGATATGGAAAAATTCCTCAAAGAATTCATTTGAATTTGAAAACTGGAATTGCTTTTTTGGAAAAGCAAAGTCAAGTCCAACTTGGACTGCAGTTTGACAATAATTGGTAATGGCGATTTTAGATAAACAGATAGTAATGGTGAAGAGTTCATTCCCCTGAATTAGGTGAGGATTGTTCCATGTGTTTGTTCTTGTTCTTCTTATTGTTACGGGGGAAAAGCAAAGTCAAGTCCAACTTGGACTGCAGTTTGACAATAATTGGTAATGGCGATTTTAGATAAAGAGATAGTAATGGTGAAGAGTTCACTCCCCTGAATTAGGTGAGGATTGTTCCATGTGTTTGTTCTTGTTCTTCTTATTGTTATGTATTATAATGCTAGGGCGACAGACACCCTTAGCTAGCTCGGGCATCTG
>VCCN01004840.1:1690205-1702276 GCA_006491835.1 Architeuthis dux
CCGATATTTAGAGAACAGGGCAGCCGATGGCCGATATATAAGGCCGATATGTTTTGGTTATTTTTGCATCCAAAATAATATATTATTCACTTGAACACAGAAACATATTTGAAAATAAAAAAATATGCATTGTCTGTTTGGGAAATTAAAAAGTTATGTAGTGTATACATTAGTTATAAACACTGTATAAACACTTCAATGTTTACACTTTATTTTATCCCACTCCCGTATTTTCTTTGCTTTGCTTCCAGTGACAACTAGCCGACATCTAAAGAAGCATTCCCTTCCTTTCTTTCGTAGGAAAGAAAGAAGACTAAGAACCAACACGACTGCTTCCCCCCTCCCTACTCACTACGGTCATCTCTATGGACTTTACTACCCCACCCCCGACTCGGTCAACCCTTTGATCTCTTCAATCCGAATTCATGAAAAATTACATGCTTTTTGACCCCACTCTCTTTCAACGTTTCAGTTTTAATTTTAAATTAAAAGGTACTTTTTTCTATTAGAATAAAAATCGGCCTCAATGACGCTCAATAATCGGCCGATGCCGATTATCTCAAAATGTCAAATATCGGCCCGATTAATCTAGTTTTGTCCATGAAACACGTTTGCTTTAGAAGATTAAATAATTTAGAAGATTTTCTATGCGACAGTTATTTAGACTAATGAACCTATTTTTTTAGTTGTTCTTGCTGTTACCACAACGTTTCGGTCGATCTATTCTACAGCTTTCTTCAATCCGTAAATATCCGTCAAATATCGGCCCGATTAATTGGTCGACCTCTAATCCACATACCGGTTTCAAATTCAGTTGACGCTAAAATACAACTGGCATCATTGTTGCAAAATATTCCACTACTGCCAGAATTTACCGTGTTTCTATGTATGCAATCATTTGAGTGAATACAGGTTTTGATATATTTGTAAAATAAATCCTACCCGTGATATTACAGGTTATATAAACGGTTAGTTGTACATATAATTTGTATAAAAAAACACACCTCTTTAAAATAAAAAAAGGCAATGGTTCTTATTTGCCATCCCTCTGTAGCAAAATGGTGTGATTTAATGTGGAAAATACATAAAACTACATGACACGGCACACAGCACCAGATCGCTTCTTTAATGTGAGCTTTCCAAAAAACGTTTCTGTGGCCTTTGCCGCAGACATCAGTGTGTACTTCTGAACCCCCCCCCTTCTAAGCTAAATGAGGAGGTGCTTTCTAGGGGATCCCCGGTCGTTTAGCCAGACAGGTATTCATACAAGAGTAGAGACCGAAGATTTAAGATAGAAGAGTTATTCCCCTTGAATACACGGACATGCATGAAAATAATCCTTTACTTTATTTTCGATCGCGCAAGACGAGGTTAGAAAACAACAAAAAAGAGAAAGTGCGTATCAAGTAAAAAAAAAAACATCGCTGTTTTGGGGGGAAAAGTTGTGATAAAAAGCAACTAATAAAATTAAGATGCAGGTAAAAAGTAGTCAAGAAAATTTAAAATAATATTCTTATTTAATATAGCATCAAGTTAGTCGTAAATAAAAGAAAAATACTTTTGCGTACTCTCAGAGTATTTATGAGCAGCGTAAGGTCATGTTTCCGTTTTTAACTAAAATTGTATCGATTCCGTTATAATTGACGGATCTGTAGCATCAGAAGAATGAAATCTAGTTTAAAATTATTTCAAAAATAGAATTGACCTCAGAGAAAACAAGAACAATAATTATTGATTTAATGATTAATTGACTGGGTTTGGGAGAAAATATTTCCACGGAAAAATGCATTTATCTACCAGGGTGGGGGGTCGTTTACGGGTCAAAACAGGTCAAGTAGTAGAGTTTCTACCCCCCCCCACCCCTACCACATCCACTGTCAGCAGCGTGTTTGTTTTTAATTTTAAATTTTTCATGGATGACAAGAAATGTCAACAGCCCATTAAAACTGTCAACACCTACTCATAAATACCAGGGGAGGTAAATCACATTTCTGAATTACGCGCTACCATACCCGGCGAAATGTATTGTATGTAATTAAGCAAAAAATAATCAAAATTCTTTTTAAAAGGCAGGCACATCGAAATTTGATGAACTTTATATTTATTGATAAGTAGAACACCATTCTTTCTGATAATAATGTTTCATGAGAATCAAAGAAGGTCCAATAAGCATAAACATTAATAATCTAATGACAGAATTAAAATAAAAAAAACATGATAGAAAAGATTTCCAGCAGACATTTAAAAAACAAAACAAAAAATATCAAAGCGTGTACACTGTATTTTAATATTAAAAAAAAAAAACAACGAAATATTTTTACAAATTATTTTACTTTTTTACATTCCTTATTTTCCGATTCAGAGCCAAATTAAAATTAACAGGTAGCAGCATCGAATACAATTCCAATGGATTTAGTTTCTCTTGGGAAGTATCTTCATAGAAATGCAAAAATATGTATCAACCCTGAACAATTTAATTGAGATTTCTTAAAATTAAAATAGGGTGGGCGGGTGACTTGAAAAAAAATCCATGTGATTTTCTTACAAAATACCCTTCTCATAAGAAAATTCATTCAAAATTGAATACATCCCTACATTTTTATAGAGATCGGCCCTTTAGTACATTTTTAATGGAACTTTAAAACGTGTAAATTGGGCTCAAATTTCCCAATGCAATTTCTAATATTTCACCGGTTCGCGATTGTAAACAAACTTTCAAACCCGGTTATCTCCGGTTTTATATTGTCTACAGAAATAATCTTTAGTTGATAATTTTCTACAATCTTTCTTCTATGCATAACACAAAGATTATTACGATACAATAATAGATCTCAAGTTACAGACGTTTTAATCGACACATGTCGCTTTTTGCCAAAAGTCCGTGAGAATTACTAATTAAAATTAATAATTACCAGGGAATATTTTTAATAAACACGGCTACATTTGCGCATGGTTGCAATTAAATCCATCAGCACAAAACCTGGAAGACAACTAAATGGAAACAACGTAAAGACTCTCACTTCTACACACTTGTTCTTTTGTGGCACGAATTCTTTCAGTGGTACTCGCTCCAACAAACACAAGACTCGAAAAATACCAATAATAACAGAGAAAAAACCTGGAACGACACATATATGCACATCAAGTAAAAGGACTGGGGCATGCTACTTTGTCTTTTTCTTTTTGTAAACTGGATGTTGAAATATTGTTTGAGAAACACTTACGTAAGCGAATTTGCTGGAGGTATACAATGGCCGTCCTGAAGAAAAGGAGATTGGAGAGGGGGAAAGAAAGATAGAAAAAGAGGAACTAACACACAGGCATACACACACATATGAAGGAAAAATGAAGAAGAAAAAAGAAAAGATAGAAGAAAGAGGAAAGAATCAAATACCGAATGAAAGGAAAGAAGAAAAAAAGAAAGCGAAGAAAATAAAAAGAAAGAATGTTGAATGAAAAAAAGCAGAAAGAAGAAAGAAAAAAAGTAAAGATTAAAGAAGAACGAAAGAAAAATTGAAGAAAGAACAAAAAAAGAAAGGAGGAAGAAAAACAGAAAGGAAGAACATGAAGGCAAAAAGGAATTACGAAGGGAAGGAATACAAAAAAGGAAGAAAAACAGAAAGAAAAAAAAGGTTTTGTACAAAGAAAGGGAAGAAAGAAAAAAAATAAAGAAGGAGGGGGGAAATAAAATGAAGGTGGGTGAGGAGAAATGGGATAAAAAAGGAACAAGACCATTTTTTGAAGGAAAAGGAAAGAAACAGAATAAAGACGAAAAGAGGGGAGGGAAATAAAGTAGAAAGAAAAAAGATGAATGCAAGGAAGAAAGAAAAATAAGAAAGAAGGAAAGAAAGAACATTAATGATTAAGGAAAAAGAAGAAAAACAAGCCTGGTTGCTGCAGGGTCAAACACCACTACAACTTCTATTCAGACTGAAGATGATTACTGCAACTTTTGTATTGTATATATAATAAATTTAAAAAATTATAAAAATATATATTTTTTGTCTCAATGTATTTATTTATTAGAATGAAATGATCTCGTTAATATCAAACTTGTTGATTTAGCACAGTTACTAAGACAGCCTCCTGGCAATCAGTTGGTCGTGAGTTCAAATCACGGTAGGGAAAGGTGAATTTTACATATCGGTTTACACCCATTATTTTGGTGAGGATTGTTCTTGTTCTTGTTACGGTAGGTAATCAAAGTCAACTCCAAACTTTGTACTGGAGTTTAACAATAACAGCAAATAAAAAGAAGATAGGGTGGTAGATAAAAGAATAGCAAAATACTAGGAAAAATAAAAATAAGGAAAACAAAGGTTGGAACAGAAGTGAAAATGCTAAAGAAAAAAATTAAAATAAAATGATGGTAGAAACAAAGACCACTCGATGGTGGGGGTAATGGTTGCGAGCTAGTCTAACAGACCATTACTACTGAGTTCGTATTCGATTTACACTGGGTGCCGAACAATTGTGGCATTGTGATCAAGCTAAGCTTAGTAAATACCTATTACCAACTTCGTGACTGAAAAAAAAGTTTTTTTTACCCGCCGGTGCGAGAGGACGTTATTCAAGACCATGAAAAAGCCTGGATTTCGAAAGCTGATTTTCTAGAGAGGTAGACTCTCCCCACCTGAATGATTAGCGTTTCTATCCCATCATTTGGCTTTGTGACATGCTAAACTATTATTAGTAAATAGTAATAATTCTTATTCTTTGGGAGCCTCCCGTAGCGCGATTGTTAGTAATCTCGTCTCACAGACCAGTTCACGAATATAGTGAATTCAATTCTAACTGAGTGTCTCACTATTCTGTCCTTGTGTCATGCTAAGGTGGGCTTTATTAAGGGCGCTTTGCCTAGAAGTGGTAATTTTCAAACTCACCTCACATACTATTACTAATCTAAACCTATTAACTATCTAAAATATCGAAGAAAGGAATTTGAAAATGAAGAAGAGAAAAAAAGCAAATAATGATTAATCACCGCCACCCATATATGCTGTGTTGGGGTGATCAATTAAGAAGTTGGGAAAAGGGATGATCACTGAATAAGTTTCTTCTCTACTTCTTTTGTTGGGCTCTGATCACTGAAAAATGTTTGAATTTTCAAAAATAAAAGCGAGCACATACTAGTTACCAATTTAGCATAAACTTACATTGTAAATTGACCCCCCCCTATTTACGGATGGAAATTTCAAAAAACAAAAGAAAATCATTTTCTCTGATCATTGAGGAGTGTGTGTGTGCAACATTTCAAGTTTCTACTATCAACGGTTAGGGCTGGGCGAAGTCCGGATACATAGATAGATACATGCATATAAATGTCAGAACACATGAATAACCTAGTCCCAGCAATATACCAGTGTTGTGGGTAGTGGTGATTAACAAAGGATTGAAGTTTTCATGAAAAGAAAGGAAGAGAGAAGAACATAAAAGAAATAATGTAGACAAGCGGTTATCCTTTTTATGTACGCCAGCCCACCAGTCTAATTTTTAGCTGGACAGTCCGCCATCCAGAGCATGCCAGTCTATTTTTAGCTCGATAGTCAGCCAGCCCACAAACACGCCAGTCTATTTTTTGTTCGACCGTATACATATCTGAAAATCGATATTTATGGTCGATACTTTATTCAATATTTCGATAATTTTATTTCACATTTTATTTCCCATATTCGATATTTAAAACAGACATCTTTCCTTTACTCCTTTTGTGGTTGGTGCCATTTCGCTTGTTACTTGCTCGTCCAAGAGCCTCCAATTTTATTAGTTATTTGAAAATGTTTAAGCAACGATTGTTAAAATTCGTTTATTTCAACATTATAAAGATAGAGACGGAAAAGAAGTTATTGCATAAAATCCATAATACCTTAGGTACCTCCATCAGTCTTGATCGAAAAAATAATATTTTCAGGTGTTAATTTATTGTGAGTGTGTGTTGGCGTGGTGGCTTATTTTAACTAACAAAATGCAATACAGCCCCCCCCCCATTATAACGTGTGAATTGGGGTAGCAAAAAACGAACACCGCGTTCTAAATTTGCCACGACCATTTTTAATATAAAAATCATGTCTTTCCTATGTATAGAACCAGAGTTTGGCTGGAAGATTACCTCGAATAACCTCCGAGATCAAACTCACATAGCCTATGTAGGAAGTTGACCTCTTCTCTGTGTACATGCAGAATATTATCTCTATTTTCCTTTTAGTTTTTGCTGAGAAGAGGTACGGACAAACAAACAAGTAAACAAATAAGAAAACAAACAATGGGCTCAAATATTAGTATAGATTACATTGAATATTTTCCCAGTATTGATATTAATGTTAAACTAGCGTGCTGACGGGCTGGCGTGCTGACGTATAGAAAAATATGATCCGTAGAAAGTGAGCAGAGGAATAAAAATGATTTATTGATTGACTGGAGGATATTTAAAGCAAACAACATATCACTTATATAAAACTTCATTAAAAGCGAATTACGGAGGTTTTATTATTACACAAAACGCAACTACATTCCACACGAACACGTCAGAACATTGTCTGTTCGCGTTGCTTTAAACACGTTCATGCATTTGAGTCTGTGTTCTTGGATTCGCCACATCTGGTATGTTTGTGTTTGTTCTGGATTTCACTCGATTTTAAATTAACAACGTGCCAATGTCGCTCCGGGCTCTTCCCACCGAACTGTCATTCTGCTTACATTTTGAAGAGCTTTCAATGCCTCGACAAGTTGGACTATTTTTCGCTTTTAATGGTGTGCTTCGAAGACGAAGTTTGTGCAGAATGCCTGCTTGGAGACTATAATTACCACAAATACGCACGACGAAAAAAAAACTCCCGGCTGATAAGACGCTATAAGTGGTAGGATGCACTCTATAATTAGCTAGGTATTTTTCGGAAAAATATATTTGAAGATTAAGTAGCTTACCATACTGGTGTATGTGAGGGTTGGCAAACTCCTCTTTATCATTTGACCTCCGTGTGCTATGACGCAGGAGGATTTTGAGCGAATCTTTCAGTGGAAAAATGCGTCTTATCAGCTAGGGAATTACGGAATGTTTCAAAAGGTCTTTTCCAATTAAAAATAAGTTAAATACCAAACAATATCCATAGTAAAGTATAGAATAAGGTGTTTTTCGCTGTGGAGCAGGAGTTAGCGAGCTAGTTTCGCAAGACTGTTGGTAGTTTAGTGAGTTCGACTCTCACTGGGTGCCCCACTACTGTAGGTCTGTGCCAGACTAAGCTAGGGTTAGTAAATATCTAAAGGTGCCTCGCTGTGGAACAATGACTAGCTAGTTAGTTTCGTAGATCATTATTGCTGTAACGATTTCGATTTAATGATGTCGACTAAATGGGCGCCCCGCAATTTCGGCCTCATTAGGTTAAGTCTAGTTAACACGGTAAACGCCGCGCCGTGGGGTAATGGTTATCAAGTTTGTCTCTCAGAATGTTACTGCTATAATAAAGTCGAGCCTCGTTGGGTACCCAACGAATGTAGTCTTCCGCTGTACTAAATAGGAGATATCAATAAAAGGAGTGCTTACCGTAGCACGGGGGTTAGCAAGCTAGTCACATTGATCGTATAGTGCAGTGGTTCCCAACCGTGGGGGGTGGGGGAATTCCCCCCCAGGGGAGGAATTTGGGTAGTCCAAGGGGGGAATAAGGCTATTAGGTAAAACTAAAAGTCCAGAGATAGGGTTTTCTGCACTTCTATCTATCAAATCGAAGGCTAGAAATAAGCCCCAAGTTGAAAATGATTTAAGATGTGCCCTCTCACTAATAGACCAACACATCGAAGAACTAGTATAAAAAAAAGAACAGTGATCACATTGATGTGTATATCAGTTACGATAGCAGCATTTTTATTCTTTTTGTAATAAATTGGATGTGTTCTAATTATTTTCGCTTGCTTTCTTTGAAGTTATTATTTGAAATTATTCTTTGTTGCAACTTAATAAATGGAAGGTGGGGAATACTAGTAATCTTATTGACAAAAGTGGGGAATGACTCGAAAAGGTTGAGAACTGGTATAGTGAGTTCGATTCTCACTGGGTGGTCTATTATTGTGGTTTTGTGCCAGACTTAGATTAGTAAGTATTTAAGTGTGCCTCGCCATGGAACAATGGTTAGCAAGGCAATCTCGCAGACTACGTTACTATGGTAGTGAGTTCGATTTTCACCATGTGCCCCACACACGTGGCTTTGTGCAAGACAACGTTAAACTTAGTAAATGTCATAAATGCGGTGGGCACAGGACCATTGCTAGTGTATTGAGTTCGATTCTCAGTGAGTGCTCCACTATTGTAGCCCTGTGCCAGACTAAATGAAGATTAGTAAATACCTAGATCGCTTAATGCAGAAGACGCTTATTGTGAAGACATGGTTAACAAGCTACACTCGTAAACTGAGTTTTTTTTCTTTTCTAAAGGTTTTAGACTAATGTCTCTCAAATGCAATTAATTAAAACAAAGCCCCACTAGTCATCCAACTATAGAAATGAAAATAAGCTTAAAAAATTCAGAGGAAATGATCCAGAAAATAACTACACATCACGTTTAACTACAACAAAATGCAAACTATAGACCACAACAGATTCTGTACTTGCGCTTGCAGAAGGCCAGAGAATGAGCATATCAAAGCTTTATGAGGTGTAATATAAACATTTGATTGTTTCGCCGATTGTAATATAACACAGGTTGTGTAACGGCCAGCGGTTTCCTGTCGTAATGGCATTAGTAGAAAAATACGACAACTCGTTGTACTGTGGTTGAGAGACCTTTCTTTATTCGTACGTTAGAATGGAAAGAGAAAGACAGATCGAACAAGGGACAAGGTTTCTTCATTTCAAATAATCTAGTTTGAACATGGACAAGGTTTCTTTATTTTTAAATCGATTCACTGTTCCCATCATTTTGTAACTATCCCCATCTTTTTTTCTGTAATATATTCAGCAAAGTGGTGTTATCAAAGAGGCTGGAATAATCAAAGGACACATATCTTATATTCAGTAACATGGCGTGATTGAATGAAGACATGGCACGACACGTCGCTGATCACGTGACAAAGCACACGTCGTGGAATCACGCGACCAACCAAGTACACGTCATTAGGTGCTAATGTGGATTTGGACAGGGAACGCATATATAAATGCGACCAGTAGAGCATCAGCAGAGTATTTTACGCCAGGAATTCGCCAATAAATTTGTGAACACTTCAAGACGTGTTCTTTAGACAGAAAATAAAATTATTTTCGCAAAGAATTTACCTACATCTCAAGACTTTACAAATTTGTAAATCTCCCGAACTATCCCACCTAGTGGTGATAGTTCGGTCAAGGGGATGGGATAGTTAAGCCACATGTATTAATTTGCATATTCTTGAAATTAAGTGAGTTGGATTGGCTAAAAACAAATTTAATCAATTCAAAGACATTGTATTATACTAAAGTACAAAGGACTGGTAGATCATCATCATCACCATATTTATTATTATAGAGTACAGATAAATACATACAAATATATAAATATATATTCCCTGGCTATTAGGTGTTGGGTTTTACTTTGTGTTGATAATATAATTACTTAAAGGAAATAATGTTGTTATGATTTGCGTATCCGGCCACCTATGGCGGAAATGTAAGTGACCTCGATCACCTTGGGAGATGGGTGTATTGCATCATTGTTGTAAACAGGAAATGGTTACCGGTCATTGACACCGTGAGACACCACGTATGCATTGGGGAGATCTATAAAGCAGACCCAAAGAAATCATCCCGGCCTGGGAAGCGGACAGAAATCTCGACACTCAAAGAAGACAGACATCAGCGGAGCCGAAAGGCACCAAACCGCTGTCCCTGCTGGGGTACAGCCTGGGGGTTCTCCTTGTCTCCTCTCTTCCACTCTTCACTATCCGGCCCGACAAAGATGTATGTTATGTAATAAAAATATGTCCAGATATTTTTACAGGCAAGTCTTCGGGTTTCCTTTCTATCCAAGTTCAGGACTTATGTATAGTGGGGTACTATACAACAGTGTTATCATTTTATAAAAGGTCATAACTTTGTAATAGTGGAGCGATGGTTCGGACACTGACGAACTATCCCTCTGATTGACTGTCCGACCTATGCCCCCACAATATATTAAAATAATGGCTATCCTCAAAGTAAAACATTCACTTCACAGATTCACCATAGTAATGCATAAATCACTGCTTGCCATATTCATGTAGTTAGAACTTACGATATACTCCAAAATAATACATAGGAACCTCAGAAAACATAAATTCTGACCCGGAGAAAGAAGTTCCGGGCTTGTTGTTTTGAAATTCCCCATGGATGATGTAAACAGACTCTCGGACTTTCATGCAAGATCTTGCGGCCCTAGGTCCCACACCTTCTTGAGGAAATGCAATGTCCGAACTATCACACTGTCCGAAGTATCATCGCCCTCAAACTAAAGTTCTGATCTTTGTCAGGGATCATTACTGAATGCTCTGAAACTCTGACCTTGTACCAGACATGACTTAAACTGTGTAAATCGAAACTTTGTTAGAACTAGAAAGTGTGGTTAAAATAATGAATTACCCGAAACCCGTTCAAGGGAAGAGAACAAGATGGATTTATTTCTTATGTAATAATGAGAACAGACACATCTTTTGGCTTTGGCATTGATGGGTAACAAACGGAAAAGAAGCGAGATTATCAGAGATTTTTTCCAAGGTAGTTGATCTATGACATCGAAATGATCAATTGTCCCTTTAACAAAACTCTTTCTCTTTCATATTTTTTAATCGAAGCCATTACCTGTCGTTTTTCATATAGAGAATGATAAAACCTTTTCACGGGGATGGGAGGGAGAAAGAAAATAAAACTTCTCTGTTTTTCTCTTCCCATTGGCATGATATATAAAAAAAAACACCATCTCTCCAGGGGAAAAAAATGAAAGAAAGAAAAATGGGCCAAGACTGACCTGACGGGCTTCGTCATAGTTTTCACCTTCGCCATCTTGTCTCATCTTTTTCATTTCATCTTGTTCCGGTCGTTTTAGTAATTGGCGCGCATGCGTGAACATAAAAAAGGGCAGACGATGCGACCGCCATGTTTTAACCTTTTGATTTTTGCCCAAGAAGAGATTGATATATTAATCAATTGATCGATCGATCGCGAGGGCAAAAAAAAAAAAGAGAGAGAGAGAGAGAGAGAGAGAGAGAGGGGGGGGGAGAAAGTGAAAGAGATGAAAAATGATTTTTTCGTGTTACTTGTTTTCATATCCTTCAAGGAAATTCGCCCAAAACCTTTTGTTATAAAATAGAAAAATATCTGACCGAGCAGATCCAACAATTTTTCTCATTATTCTACAAAGTTTTACAAAGTTATCTCACGTGAACATTTTTGAACAGATAACAATGAAAGCAATAAAAGGAAATAAGGAAATTTCAAATTCATTTGAACCCCTTATCCGCGGTGGATGTTCCAAGACAACACAGATGCTATCTGAAACCGCGGATAATACGAACCATGTATATACTGTTTTTCCCTATACATACATATGATAAAGTTCCATTTATTTATTTACATACATATAAATTAGGCGCAATAAGAGATTAACAAACATAACTAATATTAAAACAGGTTTGGTTTGTCACTGACCAACGTCTTTTGGCAGCATGTGGTGTTGGGGGTGACCAAGTAAAAAATAGGGAAAAGGGGTGATCAATTTACTACTTCTTTCACCTTTTGTTGAGCAGTGATCACTAAAAAAAGTCTGATTTAAAAAAAAAACGTGGGAACAAACCAAGGGATCAATTTAGCAGACACTTACATTGCAAATTGAACACCCACCCCCAGTAAAAGCCTATTTAAGTGGGGAGGGTTCCAAAAACAAAAACATCGTTTTTCTGGTCATACTATGGAGTAAATGTTTACATTTTCAACCCTCTAGCTCCATTGGTACGGCCTGTACTCATGATACATACATACATAGCCAGTCAACCAGCCAGCCGGAACAACATGAAAACTGAAGCAACTGATAGAAGAAGAAAAAGAACGAAAAACGCCTTTATTTAAGAAAATAACAT